>JARBWK010002703.1:0-14295 GCA_030556195.1 Anolis apletophallus | reverse complement strand
ATATACATACACACATATACATATATACACATACACACACATATATACATACACACATATACATATATACACATGCACACACACATATACATACACACATATACATATATACACATACACACATATATACATACACACGTATACATATATACACATGCACAAACATATATACATACACACATACATATATACACATGCACACACACATATACATACACACATATACATATATACACATGCACACACATATATACATATATACACATACACACACATATATACATACACACGTATACATATATACACATGCACAAACATATATACATACACACATACATATATACACATGCACACACACATATACATACACACATATACATATATACACATGCACACACATATATACATACACACATATACATATATACACATACACACATATATATACATACACACATATACATATATACACATGCACACACATATATACATACACACGTATACATATATACACATGCACACACATATATACATAAACACGTATACATATATACACATGTACACACATATATACATACACACATATACATATATACACATGCACACACATATATACATACACACGTATACATATATACACATGCACACACATATATACATACACACGTATACATATATACACATGCACACACATATATACATACACACATATACATATATACACATGCACACACCCACCAAGACCATAAGTAACATCAATTCCAACCCTTACATACTCAGACTTTCCCGCATCTCCTAAATAGGGCACAGCAACGCCTGACGGGTACAGCTAGTTAGATAGATAGATAGATAGATAGATAGATAGATAGATAGATAGATAGATAGATAGGTCTTCCACCTGGTGCCAGAAGCCATTCTCTGCCCTTTCTTCCCCCTGGTTGTTCTTGCAGGAAATGGGTTGCCATTGACCTCGGGGTTCCTGGAAGGGCCGTTCTTCTCCGGCGTCTTCCTTGGCCTTCGTACAGAACGCCAGGCTCGCGCTCTCTGAGGTCAACCCCGGGCGCCATAAATACCGGATGCACATTAAGGGGAATATATTGGATTATGCCACCGGCTGCCCACCGGCGGAAAAACACAAGATTTAATTCCCGGGCGACGAGGAAAATCACTTCCCTTTGGATGGTTTCCTTTCCCGCTTTCAAGTCACTTTCATCAGGTCGCCGGCAGACATATGTGTGTGTGTGTGTGTGTGTGTACGATCAATATTTCGCTGGAGCAAGGCACTAAATTATTCTTAGATCCCCAAAATGTCACCTTTTTTCAGGGTGACGGATTTCCTGGTCTTGTTGGTGGATATTATAATAATAATAATAATAATAATTATTATTATATTATATTCTACTACGTAGCTGTCCCCGGCAGGCGTTGCTGTGCCCTATTTAGGAATGCGAGAAGGTCTGAGTATGTAAGGGTTGGAACTGATGTTACTTATGTTGTTGTTGGGGCCATGGCTGTGTCGTTGTGGGTTGTTCTGGTGGGTGGGATGTTGAAGTCCTGGGGAGTTGTCGGTGTGTGGTGTTGCTGTCAGGTATTTGTGGGGTGTATTTTGTGTGTGTTGTGGTGACATAGTTGTCTCAGTCTGGCTGTGTGCTGGTTGTGATGTGGAGGGGTGTGGCTTTTGCCAGTGGTGTTTGTTGTGAATTTTGGTTGGGTTGAGTTTTTGTGTTGCAGGATTGTTAGTTTGTTTTTGTGGGTTTTGGAAGTTTCTGTTATTCCGGTGGTATGTGTTGGTCAGTGGTGCCTGTGTCCCTGGTGCCCTATTTGTGTTAGTGTTATGTCCTCCTGGTAGTTGTTATGTCCTCCTGTGTTCGTTGGTTGTACTGTGCAGGTTTCTGTTTAGCAGTGGTATGTATGCATTGTGTGTGTTGTGTGTGAGTTGTGTTGTGGGTCTGTAGAGGTAGGCATCGTGAGTTGTGTGGCTGTCATGTTGTGGGGGTGGTGTTTGTAAAGTGGAGGATTGGTGGTGTGTGTTTGGGATGGTGCTTGGAGAAGAGTGTGTGGTGTTGAGTGTGTAGTTTGTTGTTGTGAGTGTGCAGTGGTAGTGTGTTGTGGATATACGGTGTGTATGTGGGGTGTGTTAGTTGGTTGTATTGTGCAGGTTTCTGTTTAGCAGTGGTATGTATGCGTTGTGTGTGTTGTGTGTGAGTTGTGTAGTGGGTCTGTAGAGGTAGGCATCACGAGTTGTGTGGCTGTCATGTTGTGGCGGTGGTGTTTGTAAAGTGGAGGATTGGTGGTGTGTGTTTGGGATGGTGCTTGGAGAAGAGTGTGTGGTGTTGAGTGTGTAGTTTGTTGTTGTGAGTGTGCAGTGGTAGTGTGGTGTGGATGTACGGTGTGTATGTGGGGTGTGTTAGTTGGTTGTACTGTGCTGGTTTCTTTTTAGCAGTGGTATGTATGCGTTGTGTGTGTTGTGTGTGAGTTGTGTAGTGGGAATGTAGAAGTAGGCATCGCGAGTTGTGTTGCTGTCATGTTGTGGGTGTGGTGTTTGTTAAGTGGGTGTCTTTTGTTGTGGGTGTCTTTTGTCCTGTGAGTGGCATGTATGTGCGCTGTGCACATAGTTGTGTATCTTCTGCATATTGGCGTTGTGTGATATTTTTTGCTGGCTTGGTCTTTTGGATTGTGTTTCTCGAGTGTGGGAACCTGCACCCTCCTAGAGCTTGCACCAACTGACTGAACTCAAATCACTCAGCATTCTATCCTAGCCTTGGCTGGCTCTGGCCAGAGTTACTATGGTTACTCAGCCTCCCTGCATTTTGTGTGGGCCGATGTTGGCCAATGGGTTTTGCTGGCTGCCGCAGAGGATGCTGGGAAATGTAGTTTTTTTAATTGTTGTTTTGGGGGCCTTCAAGGTATTGGGGGGAAAAGTTTCTTTGCTCAAAACCTTCCTTGCCTGAGGCGTATTTGTGTTGGCAAGTTTGGTGTCTCTGCCTTGGAAGGTTTCTCTGTCTCTGTCAGTCGTTCGACGACGGGACCTCCTTTATATAATAGATTATATTATCTATCCATCTATGTATATAATAAAAGTCAGTGTTTGCGGGCGGTGGTGCGGTGGTGCGGAGGGAGGAATATGTGCCAGCGTTTCAATTGGTTGCCACTGTGGGATTATTTGCATAAAGGACACTGATTGGCCAGCCTCAGAACTCCGATATTCTAAGGCACCACACAGTTGCCATGGAGGAAGTATTTGCATAAAGGACTCAGATTGGCCATCGCCAATCCAACATTCTAAGGTGACGCAGAGGGAAAAGGAAAGGCCTCAGGCAGTCAGTCACTGTCGCCCACAGCAATGAAGAAACAGGACCAATCCCGGGGCCTTGATTCTATATCTTTGAGCACTATGTCTCCCAGGGCCTTGAATCTCTATCCTAAGAACTTTGTCTCCCAGGGCCTTGATTCTATATCCTAGAGTACTACGTCTCCCAGGGCCTTGAATCTATATTTGGATGCACTGTCTTCCAGAGTTTTGACTCTATATATGCAATGGGATACTGGGAGTTATAGTTCCACAAGGTCTCTTTATCTCCCTACCTAAGCGTGCCAGTGCAAACTACAAAGCCCAAGTGCCTAGAGCATTCCTATTTGGGTCCAAACACTCGGCCCATGCTCAGTGGCAAGCCGCGATCTACAAGGCTGGTTATCCGAGCACGATGGGACTCGTAGTCCAATGAGCTATGGGAGTTATGGGGAAATTATGTGCTTTTGCATCTTGTGATTTCCTTTTCGAACTCTCCTTCTGCAAGGAGCAAATTCCAGTTGGGAAAAAACGGCTCAACGGCGACACCTGTGGGCCGCCTTGGGAACTCCTCGCACTTGACGGATATTCAGTCTCGAAATTCCCCCAAGAAGACCCACCATCCAATAATAATAATAATAATAATAATATAGATATTTAGAAATACCAAAACACTGGAAGGCTTGCGGCGAGATATTTATTTGCGTGTCAGTGCGCCTTTCCGAGGAGACGAGTTCGAATCCCCAATATTGGCCCTGGGGACTCATAGGGCGACTTTAGGCAAGTCACACTCTCTCAGCTTCAGAGGAAGTCAATGGCGGACGGGGAAACTCCTCCATAGGTTTGCCATAAGCCAGATACAAGCCAGCGCATGGTTGCGATCCTTCCGTTGAGTCCATTATTCCCAAACTCAATGAGGGGTTGGCTTGGACTACAGTGCCCAGCATCCCCCCTCCTATATTAGGCATGCGGTGTTCAAGCTATGCGTAACCTCATTTCTCTGGGGAAGGTGATATTGGGTTGGAACATTTAGTGGGATCCCGTTGTCCCCAGAGGTCCAAAATCCCACAGAACCCTTTACTCTGGACGCGGGCCTTAAGGCTCGACCGCGACACTGCTGTGGGTCACCCGCGCCCCGTACCACCCCTTCCAGAAACAGGTGTCCTGGCCTCCATGTTCGAAGCGGACGAAGCGGACGCCTGGGCCGTAGTCGCTGAAGGTGTGCGTGATCTGTGGAGACACAGCAAGACCTGGGTTAGAGTTCGAGAGCTGGACTTCTAGAGCCGTCGGTATTATTATTATTATTTAGCATTAGAATTACCGGTAGTTTGAGTCATATTTAGAGTTAGTTTGAGCTAGAGTAAGTTGGAGTTAGAGTTAGAGAATTAGAGTTCCTAAGAGTCCTAGACTTAGTTAGAGAGAGTTAGAGTTTTAGCGTTTCAGAGTTAGAGGTATACTGAGTTAGTCTGAAAAAGAGTAAGATAGAGTTAGAGAATTAGAGTTCCTAAGAGAATTACTTAGAGTTAGAGTCCTAGACTGAGTTAGAGAGAGTTATAGTTTTAGTCCTAGACTTTTAGAGTTAGAGGTATACTGAGTTAGTGAGTTAGTGAATAAGAGTAAGATAGAGTTAGAGAATTAGAGTTCCCAAGAGAATTACTGAGAGTTAGAGTCCTAGACTTAGTTAGAGAGAGTTAGAGTTTTAGCGTTTCAGAGTTAGAGGTATACTGAGTTAGTCTGAATAAGAGTAAGATAGAGTTAGAGAATTAGAGTTCCCAAGAGAATTACTGAGAGTTAGAGTCCTGAGACTTAGTTAGAGAGAGTTAGAGTTTTAGCGTTTCAGAGTTAGAGGTATACTGAGTTAGTCTGAATAAGAGTAAGATAGAGTTAGAGAATTAGAGTTCCCAAGAGAATTACTGAGAGTTAGAGTCCTAGACTTAGTTAGAGAGAGTTAGAGTTTTAGCGTTTCAGAGTTAGAGGTATACTGAGTTCGTCTGAATAAGAGTAAGATACAGTTAGAGTTAGAGAATTAGAGTTCCCAAGAGAATTACTGAGAGTTAGAGTCCTAGACTTAGTTAGAGAGAGTTAGAGTTTTAGCGTTTCAGAGTTAGAGGTATACTGAGTTAGTCTGAATAAGAGTAAGATACAGTTAGAGTTAGAGAATTAGAGTTCCCAAGAGAATTACTGAGAGTTAGAGTCCTAGACTTAGTTAGAGAGAGTTAGAGTTTTAGCGTTTCAGAGTTAGAGGTATACTGAGTTAGTCTGAATAAGAGTAAGATAGAGTTAGAGAATTAGAGTTCCCAAGAGAATTACTGAGAGTTAGAGTCCTAGACTTAGTTAGAGAGAGTTAGAGTTTTAGCGTTTCAGAGTTAGAGGTATACTGAGTTCGTCTGAATAAGAGTAAGATACAGTTAGAGTTAGAGAATTAGAGTTCCCAAGAGAATTACTGAGAGTTAGAGTCCTAGACTTAGTTAGAGAGAGTTAGAGTTTTAGCGTTTCAGAGTTAGAGGTATACTGAGTTAGTCTGAATAAGAGTAAGATACAGTTAGAGTTAGAGTTCCCAAGAGAATTACTGAGAGTTAGAGTCCTAGACTTAGTTAGAGAGAGTTAGAGTTTTAGCGTTTCAGAGTTAGAGGTATACTGAGTTAGTCTGAATAAGAGTAAGATAGAGTTAGAGAATTAGAGTTCCCAAGAGAATTACTGAGAGTTAGAGTCCTAGACTTAAGAGTTAGAGAGAGTTAGAGTTTTAGCGTTTCAGAGTTAGAGGTATACTGAGTTAGTCTGAATAAGAGTAAGATAGAGTTAGAGTTAATTTAGAGTTCCCAAGAGAATTACTGAGAGTTAGAGTCCTAGACTTAGTTAGAGAGAGTTAGAGTTTTAGTCTGAATTCAGAGTTAGAGGTATTACTGAGAGTTAGAGTCTGAATTAAGAGTAAGATAGCAGAGTTAGAGTTAATAAGAGATATTAGAGTTCCCAAGAGAATTACTGAGAGTTAGAGTCCTAGACTTAGTTAGAGAGAGTTAGAGTTTTAGGCGTTTCAGAGTTAGAGTTATAGTGAGTTAGTCTTATTAAGACTAAGATAAAGATAGAGTTAGAGAATTAGAGTTCCCAAGAGAATTACTGAGAGTTAGAGTCCTAGACTTGGTTAGAGAGAGTTAGAGTTTTAGCGTTTCAGAGTTAGAGGTATACTGAGTTAGTCTGAATAAGAGTAAGATAGATAGAGTTAAAGAATTAGAGTTCCCAAGAGAATTACTGAGAGTTAGAGTCCTAGACTTAGTTAGAGAGAGTTAGAGTTTTAGCGTTTCAGAGTTAGAGGTATACTGAGTTAGTCTGAAAAAGAGTAAGATACAGTTAGAGTTAGAGAATTAGAGTTCCCAAGAGAATTACTGAGAGTTAGAGTCCTAGACTTGGTTAGAGAGAGTTAGAGTTTTAGTTAGTTTCAGAGTTAGAGGTATTACTGAGTCCTAGACTTGGTCTGAATAAGAGTTAGAGATATATTGAGTTAGTCTGAGCTGGATAGAGTTAGAGAATTAGAGTTCCCAAGAGAATTACTGAGAGTTGAGTCCTAGACTTAGTTAGAGTTTTAGAGTTAGAGTTTTAGCGTTTCAGAGTTAGAGGTATTACTGAGTTAGTTATTTTAGCGTCTGAATAATTTAAAGAGTAAGATACAGTTAGAGTTAGAGAATTAGGGAGTTAGAGTCCTGAGTTAGTTAGGTCTTTCTAGAGAGAGATATATTTAAAGTTAGAGTAGAGTAGAACAGTTAGAGTTAGAGAATTAGAGTTCTGAGCAAGAGAATTACTAGAGTTATATTTTTAGAGTTAGTTTGAGCTGAGCTAGGTCAGGCGGAGTTCGGGTTGGAGAGTTAGACGTTGGAGTTTTAGCATTTGTGTCCTTTAGAGAATTAGAGTACCCTAGACTTAGTTAGAGTTAGTTTTAGAGTTAGAGATATATTTAAAGTTAGTCTGAGCTGTAAGATACAGTCATTCTGGCCTGGATTTTAGAGTTAGGTATGAGGTAGAAAGAGTTAAAGAATTACTTAGGGAATTAAAGTACTGGTGAGAGTTAATTAGAGTTAGAGGTCTAGACCCTCAGCTCAGGCGGAGTTCGCACTCAGACGTGGAGTTTTAGGCCTTTCCCCTCTCCGTCTCCTGGCCTGGCTGATTCCCTGGTGAGACGACCCTCAGCTCCGCACTCATGGAGTAGGCCTTCCAAGACCAACCTCGTTCCATTCGCCCTCGTTGTCCTGGGGGACCGCGATGGTGTCGCTCTCGAACTCCGCCACCACGTCCTCGTTCTCGGAGAGCAGCTTGGCCTTCAGGCTGTAGAGGCAGCCGGCGTCGCATCGGGCAGCGTACCTGCCGGGCAGCAGGAGGTGGGTTTGAATCCTGACCTTATTTTCAGGGGCGGTCCTACCGGTAGGCCAAGGACGCCGCTGCGTGGGGCGCCATCTGGGTAAAGGGCGCATTCCCCCGCCCGCCAGACACATGGGAGCTGCACTTTGGTGAGGCCCTAGCACTCTTTGGGGAAGAAGGCACACACGAGGCCATGTGAAACTACAACTCCCATTGCTCCGTGCCATTGAGGCCTGAGTCTGACGGTTGCAATGTGTGCATCTGGAGGAGGAGGAGGCGTGCCCAGGGGCGGTCCTACCTATTGAGCCCCCCCCCCCCCGGTGGCTCCCGAGAGCAAGTCATGCTCTGGAGCCAAGTGCGCATGCGCGCATCTCTGCGCATGCGCACTGGCTCCAGAGCACGCCTCGCGCTTTGGAGCCAAGTGCGCATGTGTGAATCTGTGCGCATGCGCGAAACTGCACACATGTGCACTGTCTCCAAAGTGGGAGGCACGCTCTGGAGCCAATACGCATGCGCAGAGATTTTTGCGCATGCGCAGCAGCTCCTACAGGCGCTGTAGCCAGCTGATAATGGTCCGGCCGGCGCGGCGACACAGTGTGGGCCGGCTGCAGAGGGTAGCGGCGCCCCTCCCAGGTGCCGACGCCCTACGCAGCTGCATAGTGGGCGTAACGGATAGGCCGGACCTGGGCGCACCCTCAGCGAGGGAGCAAGGAGGAAACTCTCCCGCAGACGCCACAATCGAGCCTCTCTGCGCAGGCGCGGCCAGAAGCCCAGCACAAGGAAGGAGGGAGGGGCCCCGAGGGGAGCGCGAGGCCCAGGCTGCTCCTCAGCCGACTGCAACTCCCAGCATGGAAAGCAGAGCAGCTGAAGCGGTGTCAAACCGTTATGGGCCAGCTTGGGCCCTGCTGGCGTTTTGGACTCCAACTCCCACCATTCCTAACAGCCTCAGGCCCTTTCCTTTTCCCTTCCCAGCGGAGCGGTACCCAGGCCCGGATTACCCATAAGGCCACCCTACGCCATGGCCTAGGGCGGCACCTTTGGGGGGGGCAGCAGATCTGGACACACACTCCCCAAAGTAAAAATAAAATTAAAAATTCAGGAAAAAAATTCAAAAAGTACGCATGCGTGTGGCGGCGGAAGGACCCCTCCCTGCTATTTGCGCCGGCCCCGCCCCTCTTCCTTCAGTCAGTGAAGGAAGAGGGGCGGCGCGAGCAGCGGGGGCACCCCCGCAAGCGGCCCCGTCCCCAGTAAGCGGGGGCGGCGCTTCAAGAGTGTGGCCTAGGGTGCCACAATCGCGTGATCCGGGCCTGGCGGTACCTATTGATCTACTCACATTTGCATGTTTTCAAACTGCTAGGTTGGCAGGAGCTGGGGCTGACACCAAGAGCTCACCTCACTCCTGGATTCGAACTTGCAACTTTTTGGCACCCCCTGTCAAGAGAGCTTCTGGGCATGCGCGGAGGTGGGGCGGTGGCAAAATAATGTTTTTTTGGGGGGGGTGCCAAAATAATGTCCGCTTACCGTTGAAAATTACCTTAGACCGCCCCTGCTTATTTTACACATGCTTTTCCCACATATCCGAAATGGATGGTCAGCTCTCTCTTTCCCCCTTCTCTCCACTTACCAGTCTTGGACCACAATTTTGGGCTGGACGGTGTCCATCAGCTCCTCCCAGTAACCCTCGGCCCGGAGGTCGATGACTTGAGCCTTGCTGCACCAGCTGTGATACACACAAACACAACAAACAAACACACTGTGGACTCAAACAATGTTGGATCAGGACCACACTGGGCACGAATACTCAATATGCCCAAATGTGAACACAGATGGAGTTTGGGGGAAATAGACCTTGACATTTGGGAGTTACAGTTTCTGGGATTTATAGTGAACACACAATCAAAGCGCATCCTGAACTCTTGCAACAATGGAATTGAACCAAACTTGGCATGTTACCAACAGAAAGCACTGAAAGGTTTTGCTTGGGAATTGACCTTGAGTTTCGAAGTTCTAGTTCACCTATGCCCAGAGAGCACTGTGGACTCAAACAATGTTATGTTATGTGTGCTGCGGAACAGCGGTTGGGAAACACTGTGTTAGAGTTAACTGGATTGCAGTTAGAGCTAGAGTGAGTTAGAGTCCGTGTCAGAGTTAGTTAGAGTTAGAGTCCGGGTTCAAGTGAGATGGCGTGATCTAGAGTTAAACCAACTTAGAATTAGAGTTAAAGTTAGTTAGAGTTAGAATGCATTTATTTATTATTTATTATGGAGACCCAAGACGGCTCACATTGCATTGAAAATATATATATACAAATAGTTAAAAACCGTAGCCGTAAACAAGTATTAAAGGTTCAACGATCCTTTTAAACTTTTCGTATTATTGAACATTAAAACTTAAAATCAGCCTAAAATCCCCCAGTCCCCTGGATCCATAAGCGTCCGTAGAGTTAAAGTTAGTTAGAATGACCTAGAGTTAGTTAGAATGAGAGTTAAAGTGGAGTAGAGTGAGAATACTTTGAGTTAGAGTTAGAATTAATTAAAGTTAAGGGTTAGAGTGGTTTAGGGTTAGAATGAGTTAGAGTTAAAGTTAGTTTGAGTGTCTTAAAGTTAGAGTTAGAATTAGTTAAGAGTTAAAGTTAGAGATAGAGTGACTTAGAGTTCGAATGAGTAAGAGTTAAAGTTAGCTAGAGTGACTTAGAGTTAGGGTTAGAATGAGTTAGAGCTAAAATGACAGTTAAACGTGAAGTTAGAATGAGTTAGAGTTAAAGTTAGCCAGAGTGATTTAGCTAGAGTTAGATTTAGTTAGCATTAAAGTGACTTATAATTAGAATGAACTAGAGTTTAAGTTAGCTAGAGTGACTTAGAGTTTGAGTTAGAATGAGTTAGAGTTTAAGTTAGCTAGAGTGACTTAGAGTTTGAGTTAGAATGAGTTAAAGTTAGCTAGAGTGACTTAGAGTTATAATCAGTTAAAGTTAGAGTTAGAGTGACTTAGAATGCGTTAGTTAAAGTGACAGTTAGACTTGGAGTTAGAATGAGTTACTAGAGTTAAAGTTCAAGTTAGAGTGACTTAGAGTTAGAATGAGTTAAAGTTAGCTAGAGTGACTTAGTTACAGTTAGAATGACTTAGAGTTAGTTAGCTAGAGTTACTTAGAGTTACAGTTAGAATGAGTTAGAGTTAAAGTTAGAGTTAGAGTGACTTAGAGTTGGAATGAGTTAGAGTTAGAGTGACTTAGAATGAGTTAGTTAAAGTGACAGTTAGACTTGGAGTTAGAATGAGTTAGAGTTATAGTTCGAGTTAGAGTGACTTAGAGTTAGAATGAGTTAGAGTTAAAGTTAGCTAGAGTGACTTAGAGTTACAGTTAGAATGAGTTAGGGTTGAAGTTCAAGTTAGAATACCTTAGAGCAGGGCTGTCCAACTGGCGGCCCGGGGGCCGTACACGGCCCCCCAGCCTGTTGGACACGGCCCCTGCTATGCCCCCGCCATTTTATTTTTTTTAAAAAAAATCTAATTTAAAAAAAAATGCCGGCCGGGGGAGGGAGGAGGGGCAGGGAGGAGGAAGTGCGCTGGCTCCTCCTCCTCGCCCTTCCTTCTTCCTCCCCTGCACCGCGGCTCGCGACATGGGCCGCGGCGCCTCCGAGGGGGGGGAGGGGCGAGGAGGAGGAAGTCAGCTGGCTGCCTTCTTCCTCCTTCGCCCCTCCTCCTTCCCCTCCCCGCACCGGCGCGGGATCGGGGGCAGGGCGCGAGAAAGATGAGGGGACGAAGGAGAAGGCAGTCAGCTGCTTGCCTTCTCCTGTCTCTCTCTGTCCCTGTGCGCGCGGGGACCCTGGGCGCCGCGCTGGGAAAGAAGGAGAAAGGAGAAGGCAGTCAGCTGATTGCCTTCTCCTTTCTCTCCCTCCTCCTCCTCCTTTTTTTCGGCGCCGCAGCGCAAGGGACACCGGCTGCGCCCGGGAAGGGCGGAAGGGTGCGAGGAGGTGGGCCTCCTCCCTCCTTCCCGGGCGCTGCTGGTGTCCCATGCGCGCGGCGCCTGAGAAAGAGGAGGAGGAGGGAGAATGACAGCTTAGGAGGGGCTGGGGGCGGGGTGGGGGGGGCTGGGGGAGGGGCCTGGGGTGGGGCCTGGGGGTCATCAGTGACCTCAAGTCCGGCCCTTGGCCGGTTAGAAGTTGGACAGCACTGCCTTAGAGTGAGAGTTAAAGTTAGAGTTAGAGTGACTTAGAGTTAAAGTTAGGATGAGTTAGAGTTAAATTGACGTAGCGTTAGAGTGACTGAGTTAGAATGAGAGGGTCGAAGTTAGTGAGAGTTAGGGTGAAAGTATGTTAGTTAGAGTGATTTAGAGTTACGTAGTGTTAAAATGAGTTCCAGTTAGTTTGAATTAGAGTGAGTTAGAGTGAGTTAGAGCTACAGTTAGTTTGAGTTAGTTAGAGTGAGAAGGCAAACTTACCCAAAGGATGAGACAAAGTACTGGCGGACGTCTTCAATGGGGAAGTCCTTCCCAAAATCTCCCGGCAGGTCCTCCGTCGTCCACCCGTCGCCCCCGTTCTCCAGATCCACCCAGTGTTCTAGACCCTCTGCAAGGCAACAGAGTTGTTGTTGTTGTTGTTGTTATTGCTGTTTACTTTTATGTCACCATCAAGCTAAAGAGTCAGGCATGACTTGATGGCAAACAATGACGGACCGACGCCCACAGCTACTCGCCTTCTCCGTTGGGGTTCTTGATGAGGTTCCTCTTCCTCTCGTTGAGGAAGTAGAGCGTTTGCCAGCTGTCGGCCCCGTCCTCTTCCGCCTCTTGCCCCGCAAACCCTTCCTGCTGGCACTTCAGGAGCCAAAGGGCCGCCCCGTCAATCAAGGCCTTCCATTGGGAGCACACCAGGCGGCAAACGAGGACCAGATCCACCGCCGGCAAGGAAGACAGGACACGGAGCAACAACGGTTCGGGGAGCGTCTCCATCTTTGGACGGAGGAGAGACAGGATCAGGTAACGGGCACCGGACCTCTTTCCTCAAGGTGTCTGGGGAGAAATATATATCACAAATAAGTAGTCGAGGAGCTAGGCTAATAAATAGGTAGGCAGACCATTTAATAGGTAGGTGGGTAGATAGGTCGGTAGATGGACAAATAGTTAGTCAGGTAGCTAGGCTAATAAATAGGTAGGTTGTCCTACCAACCTATCTACTTGCCTAGCTATTAGACTATTTGCCTACCTATTTATTAGCCTAGCTACCTGACTACCTCTTCGTCCATCTACCGACCTATCTACTTGCCTACCTATTAGACTATTTGCCTACCTATTTATTAGCCTAGCTACCTGACTACCTCTTTGTCCATCTACCGACCTATCTACTTGCCTACCTATTAGACTATCTGCCTACCTATTTATTAGCCTAGCTACCTGACTACCTCTTTGTCCATCTACCGACCTATCTACTTGCCTACCTATTAGACTATCTGCCTACCTATTTATTAGCCTAGCTACCTGACTACCTCTTTGTCCATCTACCGACCTATCTACTTGCCTACCTATTAGACTATCTGCCTACCTATTTATTAGCCTAGCTACCTGACTACCTCTTTGTCCATCTACCGACCTATCTACTTGCCTACCTATTAGACTATCTGCCTACCTATTTATTAGCCTAGCTACCTGACTACCTCTTTGTCCATCTACCGACCTATCTACTTGCCTACCTATTAGACTATCTGCCTACCTATTTATTAGCCTAGCTACCTGACTACCTCTTTGTCCATCTACCGACCTATCTACTTGCCTACCTATTAGACTATCTGCCTACCTATTTATTAGCCTAGCTACCTGACTACCTCTTTGTCCATCTACCGACCTATCTATTTGCCTACCTATTAGACTATCTGCCTACCTATTTATTAGCCTAGCTACCTGACTACCTCTTTGTCCATCTACCGACCTATCTACTTGCCTACCTATTAGACTATCTGCCTACCCTATTTATTAGCCTAGCTACCTGACTACCTCTTTGTCCATCTACCGACCTATCTACTTGCCTACCTATTAGACTATCTGCCTACCTATTTATTAGCCTAGCTACCTGACTACCTCTTTGTCCATCTACCGACCTATCTACTTGCCTACCTATTAGACTATCTGCCTACCTATTTATTAGCCTAGCTACCTGACTACCTCTTTGTCCATCTACCGACCTATCTACTTGCCTACCTATTAGACTATCTGCCTACCTATTTATTAGCCTAGCTACCTGACTACCTCTTTGTCCATCTACCGACCTATCTACTTGCCTACCTATTAGACTATTTGCCAAACGAAGCAGCAATTATTTGAAAGAGGGAGAGAAAGGAGCAGAAAGGATGTTGAAGCTGCAGAAGAGGAAAGCTTTACCTTTGCTGTCGACGAAGTCTCGCAACCCAGAGGCGAGAGCAGGTGCCTCTGTCTCGACCCCAAGAGTGACACAGCAGGCGCGGATCTCCTCCCCCCAACTTCCTCTGGCTCGGAGCATCCCTCTCTGCAGGCTCCGCCTTGAGGACCAGGCCTGTCGCAGCAAGCAACTGCTGGCCAAGAGCAAGAGAGAGCCCTGCGCCAGGGAGCATTTCTGCAACATCAGCTCACCATGCAGGCCCGGAGGCAGAATGCTGATGTGGCTGCCTATCAACAAGCGGTGGCTGCCTGTGAG
>JARBWK010002702.1:0-14297 GCA_030556195.1 Anolis apletophallus | reverse complement strand
AGCTTGCCGCTTCCTCGACCGCATCTATCTTACCGGGGTTCTCCCAGCCGCCGCAGCATGGCCTCCCGCCACGGTTCCGCCAGGCACCTAGGGTTTTCACCATCCTCCGGTCTGGGGAGCGCCCGACTCCCATCCTTCCAGGTGGAGACCTCTGGTGCGCGCCCGGTCCTTGACGCCGGCTCTTCGCGACCAAAGCCCCTCTTCTCAGAAGGGATTGCGCCCTCCGCCTTGAGGGCACACGCCTTCTTCATAGTTGGGTTCTCACCAGCCCGAGGCTGGGAAGAGCCACGTCAGGAAGGTAGTCACGACTGCAAAGGGAAGTTGAGATCTGTTTTTATGTAATGCTCCAGGTAGGTGCCCAACGAACCAGCTCACTCCACATGGGGTTGAAGGAAAGGTAGTTTGTGGGTGTAATCCAGTTCAGAAAAACAGATCTGAGGAAGGGTCCCCAGGCACAGCCTTATAGACATTCTCCCATTGAACCTAAGTCCCTCCCCTCAATAGGAAAAGCCCGGGAAGAGGTGAAAGCCGGAAGGGCTCAGCATTTGCGCCAAAAAGGCCGAGCCGTTGCTGGCAAGGCCACAGCTGCTGGCTTATCTCCTCTTTTGTTTACAAGATGGAGGGGAGCTGGAGATGAAGACCAAGCAAAAACATCAAAGCCACAGCTCCAGTTCCTTACACTGTACTGCTATAAGTAACCTATGGAGTTGAGATATATCAGTACTTTGAGCCTTAGCTCTGCTGATATCCTCTTTGGCCACTGAGAATTAAAGATGTATGCTTTTGCCTTCTTACCCATCTGTGTTCTAATTTGGTCCCCAGAACTAGCTGGGGCACTCTAGGTTTCAAACCCACAATTGCGCAGCGTGAAATCACACAACAGGTTTGAACATTATACTCTGACTCTGGAGACCATGGTTTGAATCACTTACTCAGCCCTGGAAATCTGCTGGTTTTACTTTGGGTAAGCATACCGTCTCAGCCTCAGAGAGAAGCACAAAGTCAAGCCCTCTCTGAATAAATCTTACACCAAGAGAACTTTACCTTAGAATCACCATAAAACACAAGTGACTCAATAGCACACAAGAACAGGAAATAGCTTCTTGTACGTGAGCTATGATGGTACAGAAGAGTTGCACTTCTGCAACATAAATGGGCTGACAGAACATTGGAGAAGGCGAAAATGTTGGATAAAAGGAGGTATTAAGGAAAAAGCCTATTAAGCTAAAGAATTACATTATGATTTTACAAATTAAGCGCAAAACTTCATGTTTTACAACAAATAGACAGAAAAAGCAAGTTCAATACAGTAATGTTATGTATTACTGTATTTACAAATTTTGCTTTTAAACATCGCAATGTATTGAAACAGCTCTGAATTTGGGTAGGAGGCAAACTGTATTGACTAATACAGAACATTGTATGGCGAAGGTTGGATAAGCGAGAATCTACTAAAAATAAATGTATTACATCTCTCTCCATCTTTCTGCAGCTTTCTATGCTGTACTTCCTGACCAGAAAAAATCATTTCTCCAAATACAGGACCCAAGGAGGCTCACAACATGAATGAAAAGAGAACAAAGCTAACAAGCAATCACTTTAAATCTTATGAAACAATTAAATATCTAAATAACTAGCATGCTAAAAAATTACAGTGAACTACAACTATTTTAAAGCAGTTAAAGTATGAGAAAAGGGAGAAAGGACAGCATCCACCACTGTAAGGGAAATCTTTACATGACCCTTTTTGGGCCATGCCGTTGTGGTGGCAATCACTGGTGAAGGGGGAATGTGCACAGGACCGCTCGTGGCACCTCACATGGCCTCCTCCTTCCTCATCACATGGAGGGGACAGGAGAGGTGCTTTGGCACCCTTTCCTCTCCTCATCAGAAATGGTGGCAAGGGTGGCAATATATGTTGCCCCACCACCCTTCCTCCATTACATGGAGCTACCATTGAAGCTACCCAAATAAACTTTCTCCTGTAGTCATGGAAGAAGCACCTTTGGCCCTTCCCTCAATTTTGGGAGGAAAGTGGGCAAGGTCTTCAATGCATCGTGTGATGGTGCATGGCAGACCCCATCCTTGCCAGGAAGCAAAGTGGCAAATCAGAGCAAAAATGCCCTATGTTAAGAGGTGGAAAGATCTCCTCGCACATGCACTCCTTTTTATGCAATATTATTTTTTAGAAATGCTTCCTCTTCAGCTTTGGATAGAAGAAAAATGCCAATATTAACATCCAAGTTGAGGACATATTGACATCCAGGTTCATAACATAAGTCTATTCATTGAAGTTTGGAGCCCATTTGGAAATATTACCTGCAAGGCAGACGACTGAATAAATAGGTTTGTGCTTTGAACAGAAAGACCTGGGTCACCGTCTTCCCTCCCTGCTGCCTGTGGCTGAAAAGCAAGGTTGTGCAGCAGAACAGAAGAAAAGAATTCATGAAATGAGACACTTGCTTCTGGATGATTCTTCCCTTTCCCATGCTGTTGAATTGATTAATCACAATTTTGAACATTGGTGGCTTCTGCTCCAGGGCCTGAATTGCAAGGATGAAAAATACGTGATGAGAAATATCAATGTCCATAGTTTCCCAGGCACATATAATAATAATAATAACAACAACAATAAAAATCACACAGTCTTAAACACTTGGGAAGTGTTCGACTTGTGATTTTGTGATACGAAATCCAGCATATATATCTTGTTTACTGTGTCATACTATGTTTTTGTGTCATTAAAATAATAATAATAATAAATGTTTATTTCTTACCTGCCTCTCCTCAAGTTAAAACACAGTTAAAACATATAATTATAAAACATTATATAAAATGCATATATTAAAATATATATCTATGAAATACATATGTTAAAATACATAGAACAGAGATTAAAATACAGTAAACACAAGACATGAGTTTAAAATTCAAAGTTAAAAATTGACTGGGTAGGCCTGCTGGAATAGATAGCTCTTCAACTGTACGAAGGAATGAGTGTCCTGTGACCAGCTGTGCTGGTGTGTGTAAAGTCTCAAGTGCAACATTTATGTGTAATATTACAAACACAATTACTTCCATCTTTATTTCATCATTGTTGGGGTGCTTTTCAACTTGCCTTCCAATGCTCTGCTCTACCTGGACCACATACTTCTCCATTTGCAATTATCACAACAGGAAACAGAATTTTTGGAGTTGACAACCTTGACCCAAGTTTTCCCACTCTTGAAATTCATTGTGAGAGGAAATACACCTTTACTTGAGAATTCACATTTTTGTGAGCATAGGTTGAGGGCATCAAATAAATATTATTTATTCATTCATTCATTCATTTAGGCACCCTGGTTGCGCAGTGGGTTAAACCACTGAGCTGGTGAACTTGCTGACCAAAAGTTTGGCAGATTGAAACCGGGGAGCAGAGTGAGCTGTTAGGTCCAGCTTCTGCCAAACTAGCAGTTCGAAAACATACAAATGTGAGTAGATCAAGACAGACCACTTCTGTGGGAAGGTAATGGTGCTCCATGCAGTCATGCTGGCCACATGACTTTGGTGCTGTCTATGGACAATGCTGGCTTTTTGGCTTAGAAATGGAGGTGAGAACTCCCCTCCCTTCACCTCCCAGTCAGACACAATTAGATTTTATGTCAGGGGAAACCTTTACTTTTACTATTTATTTATTGGTTTATTTGTATCCCTCTTTTGTCCCATGGGTGGGATTAAATAAATAAAATATAACAAAACAATGCAAGCATTTTAAGATCTGATTGGTTAAAATGAGCACGAAAAGATACCCAAGCAGACTTTAACCAGTTAGGTATAATCAACAGAGTTCATGAACCAGCTTCATAAACCAGCTATGTCTGGCTATGTTTCTGTATGATCATTTTTAAGATGTAATTTTATGCGTTTCAATCTTAGGTGTTTTATATCCTGTTTTTATATGTTGTAAACCGCCCTGAGCCTTGGGAAGGGCGGTTTATCAAGTCGAAATAAATAATAATAATAATAAATGTGTATTTAAAGAGTTCAGTCATGTTGCTCCTCAGACTTCTCTTTACCAAGCTGAACATCCCTAGCGCCTTCAACCTCTTCTCATATATTTTGTTCTCAATGCCTTTTATTCTGACTGCTTTTCTCCAAATCTGCTCCAAATTATCTGTATTTTTCTTATAATGAAATGCCAAAAACTGAACACCAGATGAAACCTGACCAGCTAAGACTATAATGGGACCATTACTTCCCTCAACCTGCAAAGTAAACTTCTATTAACGCAATGTAAAAAAGTGTTCACCTTTTTTGTTGTAGCACCACACTCGTGGTTCATATTTATTTCATGATCAACAGTAATCTCAAAGTCCTTTTTGAGATGCATGTATCCTCCATCCCATAACTATGTGTTTATGTTTTTTGTGACTTAAATGTAGATTTTTGCATTTATCTGTTGAATTTCATTTTATTAATTTCTACCCAATTTTCCAGTTTATCAAAGTACTTTTGAATTATGTTCCCCTTCATCGAATGAGTTAGCCACAAATATATTATTCTCTTTTTTTAAACATTTTTACAGCTTTCCTATTTAGAATGATTTATTTTTTTCCTTTTTTATTGCAATGCTACACACCCTTTTATTTGCTTTCACATTTCACAAAATAACAATGTTATTTTCAGGTTCAAAGTGTCCTCCCAAAGCAGAAAAAGTAATATCTTTTGCATTGGGAACTAAGATGCTGAACCAACTACTATAACATTAGGCTTGCAAGGATAAACAATAATAATTTTAAAAATCGAATTATCTCATCTGTGCTAGATAAAAGAAAACCAACAGATAATTAGAATTACAAAAGCAACACATTTAGTATATGTCCATGAAAATCTACAATTTGCCTTGCAACACTTCATTAACAGTATATTTAATTCAAATGGTTAAAGATAATGGCCAGAGATTTATCACGTAAGAGGTTAAAGTCTGGAGTTCTCTAAAACAAAGTACAGGTGTATGTATTGTAATTGTAAAGATTTAAGATGGCTATATGAGAGAATGGCAAGCAATTACATAAACTGGGTAAATGTGAATAGGTTTCACTGAAAATTGGAACACATACTTTGAGATAAAAGAGAGGTCATCAGATTACTAAGGAAATATGGGAATTAAAGTAGGCTAACTAGAAAGCTACACACACATACACACTTGTCCTTTTTCCAGCATCAAACTATATATTTGGGGGATTCATATTCCCTGTAGCACAAACTTGCATAAAACACATCTTATTACAAGTTTTCTTCTGGTCAAATTTGAGATATTGGGCCAATGTAGACAGGCCCTAGGTCTCCAAGGCAGGTGAATAAAGCTGGGGGAGGGGGGGGGATCAATTTTTTGTACCCAAGGTATCTTAAAAGGCAGGAAACTATCTCCACCCACTCCTAACAGGTTTAAATTCATCTGACCCAGGGCAATGATATTTCCGTGTGTGCTTTCATTATGCAATATTCTTGCACCAAAAAACCAGAAGTGAGGGAAGGGAAAAGGAGAGAAATGGTGGATACATCTATTAAGACCGAGGCAGGTGAAGATTTATACCCGTACCTTGGGGGAAGACCCTATTTTATTTTTATTTGAACATTTATAGCTCACATTTCTATGACAAAATCAAATTGGAAGTTGCATACCATAAAACTGTAATCTATAACAAGATGAATCATAAACAATAAAACAATCAGTCCATTTTGAGCTGAGCTCCTGGAAAGAGAAAGATGAACAAGCAATAAATAAAAGACTGAAAGTTAAGCATTGCGTGTTCAGGTGCATTGAGGACAGGGGATTGTTATGCTATATTATTGCATTACATTTATATCCCAGATTTTGCTTCAAGTGGTTTAAAGCAATGTATTTGCCCCTCCACATTTATAAAAAAAAAATAACAGCAAACCCAGTTGTAGACTATACAAAGGCAGAGGGCCATATATATGTAGTAAGTCAACTGTCTCCTATATCTAAGTAAGTCAATCAATCAATCAAAACTTTATTACGGTCACAGACCAGCACAAAGCGGGCACAAGCGCCCTAAGAGGAGAAGGACAATTCCCCAGTAAACAGTTATTTAAAATCAGACTAGAAATAAGTATAAAAATATATTTTAAAAGACAGGATATTGTTGCCTTATGGTGTCAATCATCACCCGTCTGATACTAAGGGCAGCAGCACAAAACTTAGCAACACTGTAAGTCATTGCAGTGCTAGAGTCCGAAAGCAGCAGGGTGGAATAACATCTTTCACTGTGCCCCGGGTACTTTAAAAGCCATGGTCCAATGAGATTGGATCTAAGATCTCTGTAGAACATGCATTGAAGAAGCACATGCTCAGTTGTTTCCACATCACCAGACTCACAGGGGCATAGTCTCTGCTTGAAGGGGGTCTTCTGATACCTCCCCTCCAATACAGCCGATGGGAGGGCATGGCATCTTGCCAGGGTAAAAGCCCTTCGGTGTTTGGGCACCTCCAGGTCTGTTAGGTATGCCTTGGGGCAGGGCCGTAGCCAGGATTTAGTTTCGGGGGGGGGGCTGAGTGTGGTTCGGGGGGCTGAGACTGGGTGGAAGAGGGTCTACCCTAGCAAACCTTTTGTATTGTTATCCCAATAACCCCATTAATGTGGGATATAATGAGCATGGTGATCAGATCATGATATGAATAAGCATAACAGTTTAAATAATGTACCAGTAAGGCCTTTTCGCGGACCACCCTGAGAATTTCGGGGGGGGGGCCTGAAGCCCCCTTAGCCCCCCCCCCCCCGGCTACATGCCTGCCTTGGGGGCAGTGAGGTATCTAGTGGCTTCCCTAACAATGAAGGTTGGGGAACAGGCTAGGTCGGATTGGCGCTCCTATGTCCTATGTCCAGGATCCGTTGCTTAATGAGATCCAGTAAGTCAACTGGATAACCAGGGTGACAGCACCCCTAGGTTGTAAGTAGTACTGTTGAATGCCATGTCAATAAATAGAAAAACAACTGCTATCCAGGACTTGATCCTGGATGACTATGGTGACTGTTTTGTATCACAGAGACCTGGCTGGATGAGACTGGGGTTTAATTTCTCTCAGCTCTGCCCACCAGGATTCTCTGTGCAGCGGCAGGCATGGCCTGGGGCGAGGAAGTGAAGTCACAGTGGTCAATCATGATTCCATCTCCCTGACCAGGTTCCCCATCCCACAGTCAACAGTATTTGAGTCTTTTTACCTAAAGGTGAGTGACCAAGACAAAATAGGGAATCTGTTGGTGTATTGCCCACTCCACTGCTCCACAGTCTCCCTTCCTGAGCTAGCCAGGGTGGTCTCAGTGTTGGTGGTGAAGTCTTGGCAGCTAATAGTACTGGAAGATTTCAACATCAATGCTGAGACTGCTCTGCCAGGAGTGCTCAGGACTTCATGGCCATGACAACCATGGGTATGTTCCAAGTGGTGTCTTGCCCTACCCATGCTGCAGGACACACTTTGGACCTGGTTTTCTGTGTAGGATGGGATGATGTTGGTGATGTGGAGGAACTGATCACAATTCTATTGTCATGGATTGATGACTACATGGTCAGGTTTAGATTTGCTGGAACTCCAAACCTCCACAGGGATGAGAGACCAATTACGATGGTCTGCTCCAGAAGGTTTATGGATCCGGATGGATTCCTGACTGCTTTTGTGGATTTCCCTGTCATCTTGGCAGGTGATTCTGTCAAAGCTCTGGCTGACAACTGGAATGGGGAAATGGCTAGGGTGGTGGACACAATTGCTCCTGAATGTCCCCTCTCATGGAACAGGGCCAAACCAGTCCTATTATTTTCCAAGGAGTTGACAGCAATGAAGCAAGTGAGATGGAGACTAGAGTTGTATTGGCAGACAAACTAAAATGAATCAGACCAAGCATGGTCTAGTGTATTTAAAAGCTTACTCTGTGGCAATGGAGGCAGCATAGAAATCATTCCTTGCTGGGCTGTTTCAAGTGGTCAGAGGACTGTTACATAGTGGTCCTCAAGGAGACATCTCTGACCATTTGGCAGCGTTCTGTGAAGTATTTATACAGTATTTTGCAGATAAAGTCGCTCAGAGCCTTTCCAACTTGGATGCTGTTATTAATACAGTTCCAATGGATTTAACTTTGTCTCCTACTTGTCCATTGTTGATGAATACCTTTCAGTTTGTGCAGCTTGAGGATGTGGACAGGATCCTTGGAGAAATGAGAGCTTTCACATGTATGCTAGATCCTTGCCCTTCCTGGCTGATCAAACAGATCAGAGGGGGACTGGCAGAGTGGGTGAAGGTCTCCTTAGAACCAAGCAGTTCCAGCTTGCCTAAAGGAGGCAGTTGTGAAACCTATTGTAACGACTCTCCAAAACACGGTAGGGATCACGCGTAGAAGTCAGCTTGGTCCAACACGATTTTATTGAAGGTACGGCACCCGTGAAGCTAAAGCACCGGCCCGCCACCCAAACACACCTTAAATACCCCGGTAGCCCCTCCCTTTCCCATGCAATGTCCAGAGGAGGTTTCATCAGCCTTCCATGAATCAGCAATCCCAGTAGTCCATAGGGGCATGACCCCGGGGTCACAGAGTCAGCGTCATGAGTCTCAATGTCCAATGTCCAAGCCTGGAGGAGTTACCTCACTTCCCTCCTAGGCACCTGGAAGTTACCTCACTCCCAGTCTGACTCAGCAGTCTCATGAAAAGTAGGACAAAGGTCGCGTCAGGAATTAAGGCAAAGGTCGCTGCTGCCTCATGACAGGTTGGGAACCTGGTCTTCCCCAAAGCTCAGGTTTCCCAATCCTGACATAACGGTCTCATCCACCTCGTCCTCCCCCTGAGGAAATAAAACATATTCAATCCCGTGGTGGAAATGGATTCACATACTTTTTCAAAAACTACAATGGAAAGTTGGGTGAACCTTCCCCAGACTCTTAGGCAATAACAGGGTATAAGACACCTTATTCACAACCTTTTCTACCTTAAAAGGCCCAATATACTTCGGACTTAACTTTTTTGACTTATATCCTAGTTTTAAATTCTCTGTAGACAGCCACACCAAATCCCCTTCAACATACTCCTCCCCTTCCTGCCGCTTACGATCTCCGAACAGCTTATAGGACCGTTGTGCCTTCCTTAAAGCCTCCGCCACTTCCTTCCAAACCTCTCTGGCTTGCCCTTTCCACTCCACCCTTTCTCCTCCCCCTTCTACCTCCAAAAGCTGAGGCAATGGAGCTATCTCTTGCCCATAAACAATCTCAAAGGGGGATCTCCCAGTCGAAGAATGCACGGAGCTATTGTAAGCCACTTCAGCGTATGGCAGGAGATCAGACCAATTATTCTGTTCTTGATTGCTAAACACCCTCAGATAGGTCCCTAAAGATTTATGCATTCTCTCCACAGCGCCATTACAAGAGGGATGATAAGCAGATGTCAAACGTCTTTGTGCTCCTAATACCTCTAAAAACCTTCCCCAAAACTGAGCGGTAAACTGGACTCCTCTGTCACTCAACACCTGCTCCGGACAACCATGCAACCTATACACATGCTGCACATACAGCTCTGCCAAGCGTTCTGCTGACGGCAATCCCTTTAAGGGAATGAAGTGGGCTTGCTTAGAAAACATATCCAAGACCGTCCATATATAACGATAACCTCAGCTGCAAGGCAACTCACCTACAAAATCCGTACTAACATGCGTCCACGGTTTCACCGGATCGGCCACCACTTGTATCAAACCCCGCGGCTTAGCAGAGGGAACTTTGCTTCTAGCACACCTTTCACAACCTTCCACATACTGCCTTATCTCCACCTTCATGCCAGGCCACCAATACCTCTTCTTAACAGCTAACACAGTCTTAGTCATCCCCCAATGCCCAGCCGTCTTGTGATCATGCATCATCTCCAATACCTTCACTCGCAACCTCTTGGGGACATAAATCTTACCACCAACCATCCACAATTCCTTTACCATAACACATTCCTTTTCATGCTCCTGTAACCACTGATCATCCACATAATTCCTCTGTAACTCTAAGCTCCATTCATCCACAACTTCCACTTCCTTTTTTATCACAGCCTTCTCCTGCGATCGGGTTTGCACCGCACAACCCCACTGCTCTTTGGAAAAACCTCTCCTTCCTTATGCAACCCATTCTCCCCTACACTAGGATATCGAGACAAAGCATCAGCCACAACGTTCTCTTTACCTTTAATGTGCTGTAACCTAAAATTAAACCTATTGAAAAACTGGGACCACCTCACCAACTTCGGGGACAACTTCTGTGGGTTCCTTAAATACTTCAAATTCTGATGATCAGTCATTACCACAAATGGAAATGCAGCCCCTTCCAGAAACTGCCTCCAAGTTACTAATGCATTGCGCACTGCAAATGCCTCCTTCTCCCACACCGGCCACTTCCGTTCATGTTCCCCAAACATTTTCGAAAAATAAGCACAGGGTCTCAATTTCCCTTGACCATCCTCTTGCAACAAAGCCCCCCCCATATGCCCAAGCAGAAGCATCACACTGAACTACAAAAGGTTCATTCACATCCGGATGCAACAACAATGGCCCCTCAGTAAAGGCTTTCTTCAACCTCATAAAAGCTTCCTGACAACCCTGGTCCCAATTCAACACTGCACCTGGGGACTTAACCTTCCTAGACTCTCCTTTGCCCTTGGTCTTCAATAGCTCGGTGAGTGGGAGGGCTATAGCAGCAAATCCAGGGATAAAAGTCCGATAGAAATTCGCCAGCCCTAAAAAAGCCTGCAACTGCCTCCGGGTACGCGGAGCCTCCCAGCTCAACACGTCATCCACCTTCGCCGGATCCATTGCCACACCACTCTCACCAATCCTATATCCTAGGAAATCAATCTGATTCTTACCAAATTCACACTTACTCAGCTTCACAAACAAACTAGCTTGCCTCAACCGCTCTAACACCTCTCGCACCAACCTAACATGCTCCTCTTTCGTACTTGTCGCTACTACAATGTCATCTAAGTATACAAAGACCCCTTTATACAAAAGGGGGGTGCAACACCTCATTAATTAATTGCATAAACAGACCTGGAGATCCTGCCAAACCGAAGGGCATCACGACCCACTCGAATAACCCGAGAGGGCACAAAAACGCGGTCTTCCACTGGTCACTCTCTTTAACACGAATCATATGGAACGCGTCGATCAAATCTAATTTCGTAAAAAACTTACAACCCCCTAACAATCCTAACAGATCCTTGATCAGCGGCAGGGGATAGCAGTTTGTAGTGCTGACTGCATTCAACCCTCTATAGTCAATGCACAATCTCAACTTACCATCTTTCTTCTCCCTAAATAACACTGGTGCGGCTAAAGGGGACTCTGATCGCCTAATAAACCCCTTCTTCAGATAATCATCTATCTGTTCTCTCAATGCAATTTTCTCTTTAACAGTCATAGCATAGATTTTTGGTTTAGGTAAAACTGCCCCCTCTTTTATCTCTATGCTACATTGTACATTTCTTAAAGGAGGAAGCTTTTGGGCTAACTTTGGGTTAAATACGTCAACATAATCCCAATACTCCTGAGGCACCCCTTTCACTTCATCATTAACCCTTCTCTTCACATTAGGGGCACACTGCACCGTCCCCGCCTTCCAATCAATTTTGGGGTTCACTTTTTCCAACCAAGGCATACCTAAAACTACTTCATGCCCTTTTATGGGAGCCATAACAAAGTCAATGCTCCCCTCCCATGGTCCTACACGCCCCTTTAACCCTTTCATCCCTGCAGAGAAAGGTCCACCCTCAATAGTCGTCCCATCCAATTGCTTAAAGGTAACTGGAGTCTCTAACGGTTCAGTCTCACCCCCTAACTCCTCCACTAACTGAGGTGACATGATATTTTCAGAACACCCGCAGTCTACTAAAGCTCTTTTCTTCACCACAAGATCACCCTTAGTCAACCCCAAAGTACATTGTATGTTATTCCTCACCCCAACTTTCACACTTTCAACATTGTCCACCACAGCAGCCTTAGCTGCTGCCACTTTCACTGCCGGCTTCTGTTGGCATTGGTAAGCAAAATGCCCGGTTGAATACAAGCATAACACCGAACTCCATACAGCATCGGCTTCCTGCTAACACTGGAACGGTTGTCGCCAACAGACTTAGCCTCCATCCTCTAGGCCGGCTCTCTTTCCATGCACGACCACCGCCTCTTGACCTCATCGGTTGAGCCTGCCGCCTCCGCACCTGGGCCAGGATTCCCCGTTGCTCGCCAATTGATCCATCCGTCAATGTCTCCTGGATCATCACGGTGAAGGCACCACTTAAAACCTCCCGGCAAACCTTGAACATCTCCAACAAGGTGGCTTGGGACCATTCTGCCACCTTCCCTGCGAGTCCCATAAATTCTTCGGCATATTCGGTCACCGATTTGGTACCTTGGGTCAGGCACCGCAACGCCTCCTTCGCTATTGCTGGGATAGCTGGTCAGGGGCTTTAGCTTCTGTAACGACTCTCCAAAACACGGTAGGGATCACGCGTAGAAGTCAGCTTGGTCCAACACGATTTTATTGAAGGTACGGCACCCGTGAAGCTAAAGCACCGGCCCGCCACCCAAACACACCTTAAATACCCCGGTAGCCCTCCCTTTCCCATGCAATGTCCAGAGGAGGTTTCATCAGCCTTCCATGAATCAGCAATCCCAGTAGTCCATAGGGGCATGACCCGGGTCACAGAGTCAGCGCCATGAGTCTCAATGTCCAATGTCCAAGCCTGGAGGAGTTACCTCACTTCCTCCTAGGCACCTGGAAGTTACCTCACTCCCAGTCTGACTCAGCAGTCTCATGAAAAGTAGGACAAAGGTCGCGTCAGGAATTAAGGCAAAGGTCGCTGCTGCCTCATGACAGGTTGGGAACCTGGTCTTCCCCAAAGCTCAGGTTTCCCAATCCTGACACCTATATTTGAAAAATCATCCCTGAACCCCTCTATAATGAAAAACTATTGGCCAGTGTCCAACCTCCCTTTTTTGAGCAAGGTCTTGGAGTGTGTGGTGGCCTCCCAACTAAAGGGATTTCTTGATGAAATTGATTATCTAGATCCATTTCAACTGGTTTTCAGAGACAGCTTTGGTTGCCTTGTTGACTGACTATGAAGAGAGCTAGATAGGGGAAGTGTGTCCTTGGTTCTCCTGGACCCTCAGCGGCTTTCAATACCATCAACCATGATATCCTTCTGGTCATCTCGCTGAGATAGGACTGGGATGCACTGTCTTACTGTCATTCATGGAGGGTCGTATACAGGTGGTGCTGCTGGGGGACTCCTGTTCGAACCCCTGGCCATTGACCTATGAAGTTCCTTAGAGTTCCATTTTGTCCCCCATTCTGTTTAACATATATATGCAACCACTGGGAAAAGGCCATCCGGAGTTTTTGGGTATGGTGCCACCTGTATGCAGATGAGACCCAACTCTACTACTCCTTTCCACCTAATGCCAAGGAAGCTATCCTGACCCTAAGCCAGTGCCTGTCATCAGTAATGGATTGATGAGGGCAAACAAATTGAAACTTAACCTAGACAGTGGTGCTCCTGGTCAGTCAGAAGGTAGATCAGGGAATAGGGATTCAGTCTGTGCTGATGGGGTTACATTCCCTCTAAGACACAAACTCACAGTTTGAGGGTCCTCCTGAACTGAGCACTGAACATGGAGGCCCAAATATCTGTGGTGGCTCTGGAACTTGTGCACCAACTGTGCCCGCTCTTTGAGAAGACAGATCTGGCCATGGTGGTACATGTCTTAGTTACACTCTATCTGATTACTGTAATGAGTTCCATGTGGGCTACCTCCAAAGAGTTCTAGGCAACTTCAGCTGGTCCAAAGAGCTGCAGCCAGGATGCTAACTGGGGCTGGTTACAGGGAATAGAAAATCCCCCTGTTGCTGGCTTTCAGTCTCTTTTCCAGGAGCAATTCAAAGTGCTGGTTATGACCTTTGAAATCCTAGACAGTAGGCATGGTTAGGTCCAGTAGGAATCTTCATAATTCCAGGATAATATATCTGGAATTTAAATTAGGAATGCAATTATTCACTAACTTGATTATCAGAGGAAGCAAAAAGTAACTTTAACTATTTCATTCCCACTCTAAGAATGTCTGAAAATCTTATGCACAATAATTGCGAACCTCAGCGCATGCTAGACACTGGGTGTATCCCAAGACTGAGTAAAATCCTCTAGTCATAATGTTTTAGTGCAACAGCATATGCAGATGAAAGAACATAAACAAAATTGTTGAGCTATTAATGTAATATT
>JARBWK010002701.1:0-14297 GCA_030556195.1 Anolis apletophallus | reverse complement strand
AAAAACAATAAATGGGATTCCCCATAGTTTTGACTCTCCCTCTGCTGATGGCACCGCGGATTCCTACTTCCGTAATACTCCGATGCAACATGTCGAGATGCGCCGGTTGTAGAGCAGCCTTTAGGAGCGCTCCGACTGAGCCTGCCTGCCCACACAAATATGACACGGCAGAACCACAGTAACCTGCTGGGAGGAATAGTTTTGGATCCCCAACTTCGGAAACTGGTGGGTAGCGATCCCCGATCCCCTCGAGCCTGGGAATTCTGCCTGACTTTGCAGCCATCTTGCCCAGGGACATTATCTCGAGCGGAACGACCGGAGGTACTGTCCTCCGATCAGCAACTGCAACTACTGCTAAATATTAAGGAAGCTGGAAAGAGAGCCACTGGACCAAACCCCCTGAAATGGGTAGCAGCCGACTTCTGTACCAGCGCTACTTGTGGGACTCCTGGGCAGCCCCTCTTCAATGGGTTGAGCGCCGGGAAGATCAACCCACCTACTATTGAACATCTTCGAGCCGAATTCAACCAGCTAATCCTATGTGTTAAGAAATTTGGAGATATGTTGATGGAACTTGTCACTCTACATCCCTTCTACACCTACGCTGAGCCTAAGACCCCCGGCAGACCCTCCTACCAGTGGCGAGAGTCCCCGGAGATGGATTAGGACCACTCCTGGGACCCATCGCAGAGCCTCATGGAGGATGGATGGCGAGAAGGAGAGAGGCTAACAGAGCCTGGGACGACAAAGGAAGCTACCGTGTTTCCCGAAAGTATGATGCATCCCATTGTAAGACGTGTCGGGGTATCAGAGATCGGCTAGTCAAGCCTTACCCCGAATGTAAGCCTCATCCGCCCGCCGCCGCCGCCGCAATCGGCCATCGGCCGCACCTAGAGACGCACCTTTGCTTTCTGCCAGGCCTTCCAAGGGAAGGGAGGAAGGGCCCAGGCGTGGCAAGCGGCGCTGCGTCAGAGCATGACGCTGCCGCGCTCGCGACGCCTCTTGCTCTTTCTCCCTCCCTTCCTTCATCGAAAAGCTGCGCCGCGGAGGTTGAGCCTCGGTGGCCTGGGGACAGAGATGCCGGATGTCCCCAGGCCCCGGTGTGCCTGATTCTCTGATAGCGCTTTGAGTGCCGGAGAATCGCCAGAAGGCGTTGCTGTCTCCTTATCGGAAAGACAGGCTTTGGGAAGACAGAAGATGGCGGCTGACCTTGGAGACGCCGAGGGAGGAGGCCACACCCGTGGCCCTTTCCCTGAACAAAACCCTCCCAGAGGTTGTTGCAGGCAGCACAGCCGGAGGCGGGAGGAGCAAGGAGGTGTGTCTGCCTAGGACCCTCGACTTCCGGCACCCTTCACCAAGGACCCGGGGTTCTTGGAAGCAAAACAGTGGAGAGCCCCCAAAGCATTCTGGGAGCCATTGCAAGGACATCGGAAACCAAGGTGGGGCTTCCCCGGATATGGGATTCAGCGAGGTGTTGCCCGCCATTGACACTTTTGGCACAGGGTCTTCCTGGTGCTGGAGCCGAGCAACACCCGGAGGAAACAGCAAGGTCATCGTCTCCTCCCAACTGGGAGTCTACCTTCCATCTTCAGATGGTGCACACAGGGCAGTCCTACAGGTAGGCCAAGAAGGCGGCCACATGGGGCACCATCTGGAGAGGGCGAACTCTCCCGCCCACCGGGCGCCGGCGCAGGATAGCGTCCTGGCCTGCAGATGTTCCTCAGGCAGCGCCGCTGCTGCCTGCTTTTGGGCCTCCCGGCTTAATGCGCCCGATCCAGCCTCCCTGGGCATGCGGCGTGGGTTTTCGCAGGCAGCAGTTGTTCCTGGAGCTGAGTTGAGCGCAGAGCAACTGCGCATGCGTGAAAAACCTCACAAGATGCCCAGTAGCTCCTGTGCACAGAAGCCTGTAAGCAAAGCACTCCCTATCGGGCAGGTAGGTGTACTTCCCCTCTCCCTTTGTCTCCGCCCTGCCGCCGCCGGCGGTGACCCAATTGGACAGGCAGGGGCGGAGACAAAAGGAGAAAGGAGACAAATTGGCGACGTATTGCCTCCTGACAGCCGGCACTGGAAATAGCCGCGCTGAGGCGAATTCCCTCGCCAGGCCCAATCACGTGTGAACCCTACCACACCTGCCGACCTCCCCGCTCGCCCGCGTGCGCCGGCTGGGAGCATCAAGGAGAGACAGACGCAACTGCGCAGGCAAATAGTAATATACAATATTTTATTTTACTTTATTTTTGGGTTATTTGAGTTTTATAGGAGTAATGAAAATATTTAGTAGATGATAATTTTATAATAATAATAATAATAATATAATAGAATGTTACATTATATTATAATGTCAATATATTATAATATAATTATATTGTAATGTAGTATATAATATAATTATGATATAATATAGTATCAGAATGTACTATAATATATTGTATATTTATTTATTTAATTATTTAATTATTTATTTATTTATTTAATAGTTGGACTTCTTAGTCGCCCTTTCCCGTAGGCTCATTGATACAATATAATACTACGTACTAATGGTATTGTGATATTATAATTGTATATTTGTTTTACATGGGGGGGGGCAAAGTAATGTTTGGGGGGCCGCCAAAATAATGTTCGCTTACCATAAAAAAATTACCTTAGACTGCCCCTGGGTGCACCCCACCCCCCTTACTGGAACTCAGAGGAAACCAGCCAGCCTGAACCAGCGGCCCTTTGTGAAACTGACTCTATCTAGGGCAGTGTTTCTCAACCTGGGGGTCGGGACCCCTAGGGGGGTCACGAGGGGGTGTCAGAGGGGTCACCAAAAACCATGAGAAAACACAATATTTTCTGTTAGTCGTGGGGGGTTCTGTGTGGGAAGTTTGTCCATTCTATCATTGATGGGGTTCAAGAGGCTCTTTGTAGGAGAACTATAAATCACAGCAACTACAACTTCCAAATGTCAAGGTCTATTTCCCCCCAAACTCCACTAGTATTTACATTTGGGCATATTGAGTATGCCAAGTTTGCTGTTGATCCATCATTGAGTCCACAGTGCTCTCTGGATGTAGGTGAACTACAACTCCAAAACTCAAGGTCAGTGCTCACCAAACCCAGTATTTTCTGTTGGTCATAGGTGTTCTGTGTGCCAAGTTTGGTTCAATTCCACCATTGGTGGAGTTCAGAATGCTCTTTAATTGTAGGTGAACTATAAATCCCAGGAACTACGACTCCCAAATGACAAAAACAACCCCCCAACTCTACCAGCATTCAAATTTGGGCATATTGGGTATTTGTGCCCAATATGCCCAAATTTAGTCCAGTGAATTAAAATACATCCAGCATATCGTATATTTACATTACAGTTCATAACTGAAGTAAAATTTCAGTTATGAAGTAGCAACAAAAAACAATCTTATTGTTGGGGGTCACCACAACATGAAGAACTGGATTAAGGGGTCACGGCATTGAGAAGGTTGAGAACCACTGATCTAGGGTGCCTTAAGCATCCTTGGGTCTTACTTGATCCTTGGATCTGAGCCTCCCACCTCCTGGGAAAGCTGTGAACCCTAGTTAGGCTACTACCGTGTTTCCCCGAAAGTAAGACAGCGTCTTACTTTCTTTTCCCCAAAAACTACCCCCACGTTTTTTTCGGGTACGTCTTATATAAACTAAGACGTACCCCATCGCCACGCCCACGCCGCCGCCGCCACGCCGCCGCGGCACACCTCCGCGGCACACCTCCGCGGCGCAGCTTTCTGGACAAAGGAAGGGAGGGGGACTGCGCCAGAGTGACGCACACGCTCTGCCCCGCCCCGGCTCCCTTCTCCCTCCCTTCTTGGAGAAAGGAAAGGAGGAAGCGAGCAGGGGGGCAAAGCGCTGCGGCCAGAGTGACGCGTCATCGCTCTGCCCCGCCCCCGGCTCTCTTCTCCCTCCCTTTCTTGGAGAAAGGAAAGGAGGGGGAAGCGAGCCTGGGGGGGGGGCAAAGCGCCGCTGCGTCAGAGTGACGCGTCGTCGCTCTGCCCCGCCCCCGGCTCCCTTCTCCCTCCCTTTCTTGGAGAAAGGAAAGGAGGGGGAAGCGAGCGGGGGCAAAGCCGCCGCTGCGCCAGAGTGACGCGTCATCGCTCTGCCCCGCCCCTCCTTCTCCCTCCCTTTCTTGGAGAAAGGAAAGGAGGGGGAGCGAGCCGGGGCGGGGCAAAGCGCCGCTGCGGCCAGAGTGACGCGCCATCGCTCTGCCCCGCCCCGGCTCCCTTCTCCCTCCCTTTCTTGGAGAAAGGAAAGGAGGGGGAAGCCGGGGGCGGGCAAAGCGCCGCTGGCCAGAGTGACGCGTCATCGCTCTGCCCCGCCCCTCGGCTCCTTCTCCCTCCCTTTCTTGGAGAAGGAAAGGAGGGGAAGCGAGCTGGGGGCGGGCAAAGCGCCGCTGGCCAGAGTGACGCGTCATCGCTCTGCCCCGCCCCGGCTCCCTTCTCCCTCCCTTTCTTGGAGAAAGGAAAGGAGGGGGGGAGCAGCCGGGGCGGCAAGCGCCGCTGCGCCAGAGTGACGCGTCATCGCTCTGCCCCCGCCCCGGCTCCCTTCTCCCTCCCTTTCTTGGAGAAAGGAAAGGGGAAGAGCCGGGGGCGGGCAGCGCCGCAAGGCCAGAGTGACGCGTCATCGCTCTGCCCGCCCCGGCTCCCTTCTCCTCCCTTTCTTGGAGAAAGGAAAGGAGGGGAAGCGAGCCGGGGCGGGCAAAGCGCCGCCAAGGCCAGAGTGACGCGTCATCGCTCTGCCCCCCGCCCCTCGGCTCCCTTCTCCCTCCCTTTCTTGAGAAAGGAAAGGAGGGGAAGCGAGTTGGGCGGGGCAAAGCGACGATGCGTCACTCTGACGCAGCGCACGCTTGCCATGCTTCTGGCTCTCTTCCCCTCCCTTGGAGGCCTGGCAGAAAGGAGGTGTGCCGCGGAGGTGTGCCGCGGAGGTGTGCCGCGCCGATGGGCTGTCGCGGCGGCGGTGGCGGGGCGTGGCGACGAGGTACGGCTTACATTCGGGTACGGCCATTATCCGACCCCCTGACACCCCGATACGTCTTACAATCGGGGTGTCTTATTTTCGGGGAAACACGGTATTACTAGACTGAATATATTTACTGTTAGCTAGTTCGATTATATTTCACTTTTTAGAACTTAATAGTTAGTTTTGTCAATACTGCGCTGTACCCCTGGATTTATGCATACTGTTGTAAACCGCTCCGAGCCTTCGGGGAGTGGCGGTGTATAAATGTGAAGCATAAATCTACATGCGACCACTCGCCCAACTGGTGCGAAGTTTAGGGCTGGAGTGCCATCAGGACGCTGCTGACACCCAGCTCAGTCTGAGGATGGACGCTGGGGTGGAATCAGACCGATAATTTCCATCTCTGCCTGGAAGCCGTGACTGGATGGCTGCGAGCCAATAGGTTGAAGGTGAACCCGGCGAAGACGGAGATCTTGTGGCTGGGCCGCCCGGGGAAGGGGGAGATCCAGTTGCCAATGTTTGACAGCGTGGCGTTATGCCCACAGCCTCTAGTAAAGGTTGCCTGCGCCTGCAAGACAGCTTTGTACCATCTCCGACAGGCAAAACGTCTGGCTCCCTATCTCTCCTGTTGCGACCTGGCCACGGTGATCCAAGCCACGGTCATCTCAAGGCTTGATTACTGTAATGCGCTGTACATTGGCCTGCCCTTGTCGATGATCCGGAAACTCAAGCTGGTGCAGAACGCAGCAGCACGCCTGCTCTCAGGAGCCGTAAGATCTGCTCACGCAACTCCACTCCTGCGCGATCTGCACTGGCTTCCAATTGAATTCCGGGTCTTCCTTCTCACTTTCAAGCCTTATATGGTTTGGGGCCAGTGTACCTGAGGGAGCGGCTTACCCCATACGTGCCCAGAAGATCACTGCGCTCAGAGGGGCTCGACATGTTGGAAGTGCCTGGCATAAAGACCTACAGGCTAGCCAGTACGCGGCAGAGGGCATTCGCAGTGGCCGCGCCAACGCTATGGAACTCGTTGCCTGAAGAGACGCGAGCCCTGCGGGACTTGATGACATTTCATAAGGCTCTTAAGACCTGGCTGTTTAGGCAGGCATTCGGCTCTGACCGGTGCCCGCCATAACCTGCCACCCGCCGCGTCACTGCCGCTACATCACTACTGTACTTTTACAGTTTTACTGGGGGTTGGAATAGGTTTTAACGCTGTTTTAATGTTGTTATGTGTTTTTATTGGTATTTTACTGTTGTAAACCATAGGCATGAGAAAAAAGTTATGAAAATGATTCGTTTCGTAAGAAATTCGTAAGAAATGCTACTTTCGAGTATTTCCGCACCTGGAACGCCAACCAGGAAGTGGACTTTCTTTTTCGAACTTCGGGGGCCAGGATTTCTTAAGTGTCGTTATTAGGTCGTAAGGGGGGGGCACCCTCCTTCTCTCTCACCACCCTCCCGCCTCCCTTGCCAATAAGTATTATGGCAAGGCAAGCCCTAAACTCGCTCCTTCTTTCGGCTGGAAGCCTGGAAAAAATGTAAACAGAGAGGATTACTCAGAAGTAAATCTGCAAAGGAGGGCACTTTGGATGAAGGGCCCTCCTTTGTGGATTTACTTCTGAGTAAACCTCTGTTTACATTTTTCCAGGCTCCCTGCCTCTCCTGCCTGCCAGGATCTAAAGCAGTGTTTCTCAACCTGGGGGTCGGGACCCCTGGGGGGGTCATGAAGACCTGTCAGAGGGGTCGCCAAAGACTATCTGAAAACACTGTATTTTCTGTTGGCCATGGGGTTTCCCATGAGGGAAGTTTGGCCCAATTCTATCCTTGGCAGGGTTCAGAATGCTCTTTGATTGTAGGTGAACTATAAATCCCAGCAACTACAACTCCCAAATGTCAAGGTCTATTTCCCCAAACTCCACCAGTGTTCACATTTGGGGATATTGAGTATCAGTGCCAAGTTTGGTACAGATCCATCATTGTTTGAGTCCACAGTGCTCTCTGGATGGAGATGAACTACAATTCCAAACTTCAAGGTCAATTACCACCAAACCCTTCCAGTATTTTCTGTTGGTCATGGGAGTCCTGTGTGCCAAGCTTGGTTCAGTTCCATCATTGGTGGAATTCAGAATGCTCTTTGATTGTAGGTGAACTATAAATCCCAACAACTACAACTCCCAAACAACAACAACATCACACACACACACACAAACCCAACCAGTATTCAAATTTGGGCGTATTAGGTATTTGTGCCAAATTTGTTCCATTGAATTAAAATACACCCTGCATATCAGATATTTACATGACAATTCATAACAGTAGCAAAATTACTGTTATGAAGTAGCAGCAAAAATAATTTTATGGTTGGGGGTCACCACAACATGAGGAACTGTATTAAGGGGTCGCGGCATTAGGAAGGTTGAGAACCACTGATCTAAAGCATCAAAGAGTATTGGGGTGAGAAACCAACCTAATGTATAATAGAATGAATGCTACTGTAAGTGCCTAATATTATAAGTAATCCAACTGGTCATACCTACATTCCATGCACATGCAATAATACAGCAGTAATAACAATAACAAGAGGTAAAATTCAAACCGAAGTATTCTGACTGTGGTCCCTCCTCAAGCGGTGCAAACTGCAAAGGCTCTTCTCTCTGAGCCCGGGAAAGGCAAAACCCGGGCACAGCGTTTGCTGCCTGGGTGCACACACGTACATATTCTTTGGGGGATTTGCTGCAGAATCTTCTCTATGAGCCCGGGTTCTGCAGAAAATCCCCAAAAGAATATGTCTGTGTGTGCACCCAGGCAGCAAACGCTGTGCCCGGGCTTTTGGCTTTTCCCGGGCTCATAGAGAAGAGCCTTTTGCAGTTTGCACCGCTTGAGGAGAGAGCACAGTCAGAATACTTCGGTTTGAATTTTACCTCTTCTTACACCCATTGTTATTACTGCTGTATTATTGCATGTGCATGGAATGTAGGTATATGACCAGCCTGGGCAAACTTGGGCCCTCGCTCCCTCGGGATCGGGGTGAGAGAGAGGCAGCGAGGAGCCAGGGGGGCTCCTCCTCCCTTTTTTTGCTGCTTCCAAGAATAGAATAGGCACATAGAAGAACAGGCATTGCTGAAGGAAAATCAACATGGTTTCTGCAAAGGCAAATCATGTCTTACTAACTTGATAGAATTCTTTGAGGGTGTAAATAAACACATAGATAAAGGGGACCCAGTCGATATTGTTTACCTTGACTTTCAAAAGGCTTTTGACAAAGTCCCTCACCAAAGGCTCCTAAACAAGCTCTTCAGCCATGGAATCAGGGGACAGGTCTTGTCCTGGATTGGAACCTGGCTAAACTGTAGGAAACAAAGGGTGGTAATAAACGGACATTTCTCTGGGTGGAAAGAGGTGAGAAGTGGCGTACCCCAAGGTTCAGTTTTGGGCCCGTTACTTTTTAATTTATTCATTAATGACCTGGATGTAGGAGTGAATTCTGAGGTAGCAAAGTTTGCAGACGACACTAAACTGTTCAGGGTAGTTAAAAAGGAAACTGACTGTAAAGAGCTCCAGAAAGATCTCTTGAAATTGAGTGAATGGGCAACAAAGTGGCAAATGCATTTTAACCTAAACAAGTGTAAAGTCATGCACATCGGGGCAAAGAACCCCAACTACACCTACCAATTGATGGGGTCAAAGCTTTCCGAGACAAACCAGGAAAGGGATCTTGGGGTCTTGGTGGACAGCTCAATGAAGACGTCAACCCAGTGTGCAGCAGCAGTGAAAAAGCAAATTCTATGCTTGGCATGATCAGGAAGGAATCGAAAATAGGTCGGCAAATGTTGTATTACCTCTCTACAAATCTATGGTAAGGCCACATCTGAGTACTGTGTACAATTCTGGTCTCCGCACCTCAAGAAGGATATAACGGAACTGGAAAAGGTACAGAAAAGGGCAACAAGAATGATCCAAGGGATGGAGCGGCTCCCTTACGAAACCAGGTTGCAACGCCTTGGTCTTTTCAGCCTTGAAAGACGGCGTTTAAGAGGTGACTTGATCGAAGTGTATAAAAGGATGCATGGGATAGAAAAGGTGAATAAAGAAAACTATTTTCTCTGTCACACAACACTAGGACTAGGGGCACTCCCTGCAGTTCCAAGGTAGGAAAATTAGGACGAAGAAAGGGAATATTTCTTCACCCAGAGGGTCACTGGGTTATGGAACTCACTTCCAGAGGAGGTTGTGACAGTTGTCAGCCTGGACAGCTTCAAGGCAGGATTAGACAGATTCATGGATACCAAGTGTATCGGTAGTTACTGAAAAGGACATTCAAGTGCCACCTCGGAGTTGGTTGAGGTAGGCAGGATTTCCCTGGGTACTGGTTGTGGGGGTCGGGAGCAGGTCAGGGTTTTGCCCTCCCTTCTGCTCGAGATCCCCGCGTGCAACTGGTGGGCCACTGGGTGATACAGAATGCTGCACTAGATGGGCTGAGGTCCGATTCAGCATGGCACTTCTTATGTTCTTATGTTCTTAATACCCCTCCCTCCCTCCCTCCTTCCTATTTGGAGAGTCCCATCTAGAATTCAGTGTGATTTATTCAAGTTTTGGCCTACAACTCCCAGAAATCCCAGCCAATTTACCAGCTGTTAGGATTTCTGGGAGTTGTAGGCCAAAACCATCTGGAATGCGCATGCGCTGGCATACGAACTACTCACGAATTTCGTTAGTTATTACGTTACATTTTAGAAATTTTTGGAAAATTTTTTGTAAGTCTTTCTATTACTAATCAACCCCCCCCCCCCCATTTGATTTTAGAATCATGATTTTTGGGTTCGAAACCATGCCTAGTACACCGCTCTGAGCTTCGGAGTGAGCGGTCTACCAAGCTGAAATAAATAATAATAAAAATAAATAAATAAATAAATAAATTGGAATACATCCGAATCCATTTCGATAAGATCACTTAAATTATTGGAATTGATTCACATCCGAAAAACAGAGCAAAATCAATATCCGATTTGACTTCCGAAACGCATTTTTCCGTTCGATAACAAGCCTACAGCCTACTGACCAGCAGGCTTTGAAATGGATTTTAGAAAACAACAACAACACAGCCCCAATGCTATCCAAGCATTAAGGAAGTGGCTGGAGTAGAAGAACCCCCGTGGCAAGTCGCTCGGCTGGGTAATCTCTCCAAATGACAGCTTACCACTGAGTGATGCATTACAATTAGATGGAATTAACCCCAATAAGGGCTGACGAGCCACAGGACTCCTCCTCCGCCCGCCCCGCTTTGTCCTCTGTTCGGTACTTGCCATGGGTCGGAAAAGCAAGCCAGCGGGGCTTTCTGCTCTCTGAACAGGTGTCCATCCCATGGGATAGGCCAAAGTAAGGGGCTGGCTCTCGTGGTTATGATTTAAATCAGGGCTGTCCAACTTCTACCGGCCCAGGGGCCTGAATTCTGGTCACTGATGACCTGGGGGGCCGAAGGGTCTGCCCCCGCCCCCGGCTCCGCCCCCGGCTCTGCCCCCGGCTCCAATTTACTTACAATTCATAAGAGGCATCCATACAATCAAATATAATCTTTTACTAAGGGGAAATGCAGGGAGGGAATACATAAGGGGCATCCATACACAATTACATAATAATAACATAAAGGTTAGCCTACCTTCCCAAACACGCGGGATCCAGGAGTAGCCGGACCGCGAGCAGAGGTGACGACCGACCGAGGCAGCAGCCGAGAAGGTCCAAATCGCGTCTGCGTGGGCCGCAGGAATTAAGTAGCCGGGATTTCGGCAACAGGAGTATCGCGAGACTACGGAAGCCACATGGGATTTCTCTCAACGCAGGCGTGATCTCGCGTTGAGAGCGAAATCCCGTGTGGCTTCCGTAGCCTCGCGATACTTGCTCCGGAACCCGGAAGTGGGTGATTTTTAAAAATAGTATTATTTAATTTATTTTTTATTTTTATTTTATTAAAAAGCTTAGGGGGCCACAGGGAAGGGGCTGGGGTCCGTATACGGCCCCCGGGCCGCCGGTTGGACAGCCCTGATTTAAATCAAACGGGGATATAGGAATAGGCTGTTTTAGAACATTGGGCAATCTTGCTCAGTACTGTTTACTGTGGACTGGCCATAACTCCAGGGGTCCAAGCAAGAGTCCTTCCCACCCAAGGGTGGGCAATTATTTTTTCCAAGGGGCCCACGAGAACCAAAAAATATTATGGAGGGCCGCACCTAAAGGCTGAACTAGATTCTACATCAGTGTTTCCCAACCTTTTTTGAGCCGGGGCACATTTTTTACATTGACAAAATCTTGGGGCACACCACCAACCAAAATGACACAAAATGGCACTCTAACACAGTAATACATATAGTTTAATATGTTTTAAAATGTATTTATACACTAGGGGTGTTTATCTCCGGTTAGAAATACTTTGATATCGCTATTTTTTTGTATGGTTTTTTAAAAATTTCAATGTTTTTTGACCTTTGATGCATAATTAAAGTATAATTTCTTCACCGAACTTCCCGCCCGACATTTTTCTAAAGGGTGAAAATTAGGTCGTAATGTCTTCTTGCCCTCAGTTGACTCATTTTCTCATTGGCTAAAGCAGACCAGGTGGTACCATGAAAGCTCCTGCTCCCCTTTAGCCAGGCCGCACCTTCCCCCCTCCCCTCGCCATCTGACACCCAAACGAGGGTTAATATTTATTTATTTATTTATTTATTATTCGGTTTTATATTCCGCTCCCCCTGCAGGCTCGGGCGGATCACAATAGCAATAAAATACGCAATAAAACATACAGTAAAAATTCAGTAAAACGCACAATACATAGCCAGTAGCCAGTAAATTACAGATCTTAACTCGGACGGTGATATGCATCTACATTCAGGCTAGCCAAACGCTAGTCCAGGGCTGTCCAACTGGCGGCCCGGGGGGCCGTATACGGCCCCCAGCCCCTTCCCTGTGCCCCCCTAAGCTTTTTAATGAAATAAAAATAAAAAATAAATTAAATAATACTATTTTTAAAAATCACCCACTTCCGGGTTCCGGAGCAAGTATCACGAGGCTCACGGAGCCACACGGATTTCGCTCTCAACGCGAGATCACGCCTGCGCTGAGAGCGAAATCCCATGTGGCTTCCGTAGTCTCGCGATACTCCTGTTGCCGAAATCCCGGCTACTTAATTCCTGCGGCCCACGCAGACGCGATTTGGACCTTCTCGGCTGCTGCCTCGGTCGGTCGTCACCTCTGCTCGCGGTCCGGCTACTCCTGGATCCCGCGTGTTTGGGAAGGTAGGCTAACCTTTATGTTATTATTATGTAATTGTGTATGGATGCCCCTTATGTATTCCCTCCCTGCATTTCCCCTTAGTAAAAGATTATATTTGATTGTATGGATGCCTCTTATGAATTGTAAGTAAATTGGAGCCGGGGGCGGGGGCAGAGCCGGGGGCGGAGCCGGGGGCGGGGGCAGACCCTTCGGCCCCCCAGGTCATCAGTGACCAGAATTCAGGCCCCTGGGCCGGTAGAAGTTGGACAGCCGTGCGCTAGTCTGAAGAAGGCAGTCTTGCAGGCCCTTCGAAAGGGCCAAGTTCGTGGATCGCCCGAACGTGTCTAGGCAGTGAGTTCCAAGTCATGGGAGCCACGACAGAAAAGGCCCGCTGTCTTGAGCTGGACAGGTGGCAGGAGCGGGGTGATGGAATAACCAACAGGTTCTGCTCTTCCGAGCGCAGTGATCTTGGGGGAATATACGGGGTAAGGCGGTCCCTTAGGTACTCAGGCCCTAGACCGTGCAAGGCCCTAAAGGTTAAAACCAACACCTTGAAGGCAATCCGGTACTCAATAGGCAGCGAGTGCAGTTGCCGGAGGATGGGAGTGATATGCTCTCTCACCGGTGCTCCCACCAGCAAGCGAGCAGCAGCATTCTGCACCAGCTTGAGTTTCCGGACTGTCGACAAGGGGAGGCCAACGTAGAGGGCGTTACAGTAGTCCAGCCTCGAGATGACCGTCGACTGGATCACCGTGGGCCAGATCATCCCTGGACAGGTAGGGTGCCAGTCGCCTAGCCTGGCGGAGATGGTAAACGCGTTTGCTGACCATGGAGACCTGGGCCTCCATGGTCAGCAAAGGGTCCAATTGACACCTAAACTCTTTACGAGGGATGACGGGCTGAGCTGCTCGCCATCCAGGGTAGGCAACCGACACTCATCCAGCCCAGGGCTTACCAGGCCACAAGATCTCCGTCTTCGACGGATTCACCTTCAGCCGGCTGGCACGCAGCCAACCAGTCACGGCTTCAAGACATAGATGGAAACAATCGGGTACGGTATCCTGCCTGCCGTCCATTCTCAGCAGAAGCTATTAACCCCCGTTTGGGTCTCAGTTGGCGAGAGGAGGGTAGTCAAAGGAGACGGGATCAGGAAGACGCTAAGGTCGATGTGAATAATCAAAATGTTCTTTACCTCAATAATTCAATGTAAATAAACATAAGCAATATTTTGCAATCGTCGTTGTGAAACAAAAATTATTCAAAACCATTCGTCTATATTAGACATAGTATTATGCACAAAGAGAGAGTCTTGAAAAACCACGCTGGTAATAACCGTAAACAATAGATCCACAATGGGTTAAATTTCAGTAGCGTAGTTTTCAAAAGGGCCGACAGTCATGGTCCAAGCCGTTTCGCCAATCCTGGCTTCCTCGGGACCCCAGACTCTATGCTATATATAGGTTTCACAGGTCCGGATTTCTGTTAATATAATATATACAAGGAGCAGGTAAGTCAAACATGCCATTCAATATAATACATGGAACTACAACATGGCGTGAAGTTAAAGTAAATTATATGTTGCCAATGTTGCCAGACCGTCTTAATTATTTTAACTGTGCTTTTAATGATGTTTTATTGTGTATTTTCATCTTGTATTTTGTATTGCATTTTAGAGTGTATATGATTATGTACATTGTCTTGCTTTCTGGCTGTAAGCCGCCCCGAGCCTATTTGGGAGTGGCGGCATAAAAGCCGAGTAAATAAATAAATAAATAAATAAGTACATACCAATATAATTATTATTAAGCATTTAGGTGTGGGCGCAGCCACCGACGCGATGTAACCGAACACTGGGAGATGGAAAGCAGCATCAATTTAACTCAATTCGGTTTCACAGGTGTAATCAGATTAACAGCTCACTGATTGATAAATGATCGTTCAACCCTCCAGGATACTCAGAATTAAGGTTGACTATCCAGAATTTTTCTCTCTTGAGTAGATGTAATTTCAAATCACTATGTGGCTTTATTAACCCCGTTTGGTCTCGGTTGGTGAGAGGA
>JARBWK010002700.1:0-14298 GCA_030556195.1 Anolis apletophallus | reverse complement strand
AGGGGCTTGTCTACTCCTTTTGGCCCCCCAGTGAGGAATCAGGCTGCCACCCATTGGACTCTGGCTTCGGGAACAGTCTTAAAAGGGGAAACCCCACATAGAGGGGGGAAAGGGTCTATTCAGGATGTAAAAAGAGCAGGACCACCATTTTAAAGTAATCCCAATGTCGGGAATGTGGGCGCGGGCCCAAGTGTCAGCTGCATAAGATTTTTTGACCAGTAGGTCATGAGTTTGAGGCCTCCCCGGGGGGGGGGGTGCCCCCCCCTTTTTAAGTGTAGCCGGGGTTAAAAACCCTTTTTGCAGCCTGAAAGACATTTTGTAACGGTTCTCTTTTTGTGCCGGGGGCCCCGGGACCGGGGTCCCATTGGCATTGGGCCTGCGCAGCGAGATAGATTCTAAAGGGGTTTAGAAGGGTTAGAAGAAGGAGATTTTCCCAATGGGCCTCCTTGCCCACAGAAAGTTTCATGGGAAGGAGGTTGGTTTTGACCCATTTAGAGACAGATAACCAGGTGCAAATGGAAAGCAGTAACGAAACTTATAAAGGGCCGGGGGGGTAAAAGTCCTGGGTGAAAGTATGGAAAAAGCAGGGGGAAAAGTTCTGGGAGGGGCCCCCATGGAGATGAGACCCAGGGCTGGGAGAAAAAGGAAAACCTATAGGAAGGGAAGCATCGAGTCTAGCAGGGGGATGGTACCATAGCCTGACGGGCCGGGCCCGGGGTCAGCAGGTTGGGGGCCAGGCCCCGGGAACCCGGGGCCCCGGGTACCTTGGCCGAAAAGTTAGGGGAAACCGGGGGGCAAACCCCCCATATTTGCCACGTCCTTCTGGGTAGACGTGTGCGGTTGGCCCACGGGCTGTTGGCTAGTGGCCCCAAGTCTTGTTTTTGCATCTTGTATCTTGCCTTGTTCCTGAACCGCATTGCTGTGCGGAGCTTTCCAACCTTTTGGGGTTATTCACCAAGCGGGGTTTTTGGACTATTGATTGCACAGCCTTGGATTTTTTTCTATTTTTATGGAAAATTTTTCCCCTTCTGAACTGTTTTATATTCAAAAAAGTATTGGGGCCTTCAGTCCGTCTCTGTGTGTTTTTTTTAAAAGGGGGCCCGGCCCGGGGCCCCGCATCGAAATTTGCATCTTCAAGTAGGAAAAAAAATCCCAATTAAGGGGGGAGGAAAATTTTTTGACTGAATTATAAGGCCACTAAAAAACCCCCCAGGAACGCTGAGGAATGGGAAGGAAAAAAAAGGGGGGGCCTGAGCGCTGGGGGGCAGGAGTGTGTCAGCCCCCCGGGTTTAAAGATTTCCTCTGTTCGTCTATATGTGTGTATGTGGAAAGGGGCAGGGATTGTCTGCTAAGATGGGGCCTGTAACCCGCTCTGAGTGAGAAGGCGGAATATAAATAAATTATTATTTTATTAAAGTATTTATTTTGGGATAGCAAGAAAAAAACAAAAAAAAAAAAACCCCAAATTTCCCCAATATGGGGAAGATAAATCAACACACTTTACAAAACAGAACCATACCCATTTGAGAAAAAAAAATTTTTTTGGGGTTTTAAAAAAAATTAAACAAAAGAAAAAGTAAAAATGTCCAAATTTTGTTTAATTATTACAGCGAAAAATAAAAAAATCCATTTTTCCTAAAAAAGCATGTGTCTTTTTTTCCCTTTTTTTTTTTTTTCCTCCTCATCCATTAGGTACACATAAAAGTTTACCCCAAATTAAACCAATCTAAATGAAAAGGATGTGCCTTTTCCTTTTTGGATCGACAAAAACCGTAGCATTTTCACCCGACATGGGGGAAGGGGTCTATGCTTGGGGGAAATCGGGCCTTTTTGGGTTATAACTTTCCCTTGCAAGACCGTTAATTTTTAAAAAGGGGTTTTTTTCCCCCAAACGGGGGGACGGGGGTTCGCAAAAAAGAAAAATTATTCTAAATTGAATGAAACATCCTTCTCAAAAATATTGCTCCCTTTTTTACACGACTCTGAAGCTCTGAAAAAAAACTTTGCCACCTCTAAAACCCCTCTTTTTAAAAGGCCCCCCCTTTCCCCAAAAACTGCCCTCATAGAGTTTACCTTTTTAGACCTGTGACCATTTTTGGGCCCCTTTGATCTTTCACCCATTTTGGTCCCCCTTTCTAAAACCCCGTTATTATATCTTGGGGTCATAGAATTATGCAGAGGGAAAAGGGCCCCCCCAAAGGGGGCCCAAACCCGTTCAACCCCCTCTTCCATATGAAAGGACAACCCAAAAGATGGCTATCCAGCCTCTTTTTAAAAAACCTTTCAGAAATAAGCTTTCACCAGACTCTGAGGCAGAGATTTTCCCCCGTTTAACAGCTCTTCTTAACGTTTTTCCCCAATGTTTAGGTGGAATCTGTTTCCCCCCCCCGGGGAAAACAGCCAGGCCCCGCCCGGGGGCCCCGGGGGCTGGAGGGGCCTACCCCCCCCGCCAGGCCCGCATTCAAAGGGGGGAAACCGGGGGGGGAACCCGGGGGCCCCCCCGGGGGTGAATGCGGCCCCGCGCCCCCGGGTGACCCGGGGGCCCCGGGGGGGCCTACCCACCCCAGGCCTACATTAAAAGGAAAAAGGGGGGGCCCGGGGGGGGGAAACCCAAAGGGCCCCCTCCCCCCCGAAACGAACCCCGGCCCCCGCGGGGGGAAACCCCCCGGGCCCCGGGGGGCCCCCCCCCACCCAGGCCCCGGGAAAAAGAAAAGGGGGGGGCCCCGGGGGGGCGGGGCCCCCCCCGGGGGCGAATCATGGCCCACGCCAAAAACCCTTTTTTAAAATTCCCCCCCTTTTCACCCCGGGGACTCAGGGCGGGTCACAAGTACAAACCATGGCAAACTTTCAATGCCGTTTAAGACACAAAAGTATACAGCAGAAAAAGAAAGAGGTTTTTGTGTGCCACAGGGGTGTTGCCCCATCCTCTAGGGCGGGCTGTCAGGATTTTCCCCATTCCAGCATTTTCTGATATTTTTCTTTATAGCATTGTAAAACACCCCCCTGCTTTTTTTGCATTTAAAATTTTTTTCTTTTCAGCTAAAGCTGTTTAACTCATTTAAAAAGTGGGGGGTTTTGGGGTTTGACTGCCCCGTAAAACCCGGGGTTGAACCAAACCCTTTTTTGATAGATCTTTTGCTGCTGATGTTTTTAAAAACTGTCAAACACCCGGGGCCCCCACCCCCTGACTCCTGCTTGGTTTTTGGGGGCAACAAATTCTAGATCCTTTCCCTGTCACCCCTCCTAAAATTTTCCGGTAGCTCAACATCAGAGACCAAAATAAATGGTGGGAAAGTGTAATAATCCGATATGGAGACCCGTCCTAAATAGATGTTTAATTGTGCATGGCAAAAAGCAGCAACTGCTTCTCTGTCCCCAAAAAACTCCCAAAGGAAGAGACGTTTCCCCCCAAACGGTAGGGAATATCACACCCAAAAAAAACCTAAAATTTCCCCCCGGGGCCCATAAATATTCTGTCGGAAGGGTTTGCAAACAGAATGAAGATTCATTAACTTCATTTTAAAAAGGTTCTCCCGTTTGGGAAAAAAACCTTCCGTTAATGCCACACGTCTCTGTGGGCGTTTAGCCATGATGGAAAAAATATTTGACGTATTTTACACTGTTCCAAAAAAAAAGGAAACGGGAAAATTGCTGACTCCCCTCCTTTTCCCCGAAGAGCCAAAAAAAAGGGTTTTTGGGGAATCTTCTGCTTTTCCAATCAGCCACGGGGGCTGGGAGAAAGAATCCCTAAAGCTGAATCTCTAGTTCAGCCCTAGGCATGGTTGGGGTCGGGATCTTTTTAATTTGAATAAATTCAGATCAAATTCCTTTTTTTGCGATGGGAACCTGGAATATCCTTGCCATTTTGAAGTATTTTCCGCCATTTCTCTTACAATCAGTAAGTGTTCGGAAATTTTTCATTTCAAACCAGTGTGGATCAACCCTTTCTCTCCCCCATCAGTCCTGGGGCCGCTTTTAATCAGTTTGAATGGGTTTCCCGGTTTTTTTCTCCCCGCAGTTTGGGGGTCTGTTTAACCGTTTGGGGGGTTTCCCCTTAGTTTTTTTCTCCCGTAGTCCTGGGGAGAGAACGTTAACCCAGTTTGGGGGGGGTTTCTTTTTTCTTTTTTTTTCCCCCCCCAGTCCTGGGCGGAAACAGTTAACCCGTTTGGATGGCTTTTCCCTTTAGTTTTTTCTCTCCGCGTCAGTCCTGGGCGAAAGCAGTTTAACCCCGTTTGGATGGCTTTCCTTTTTTTCTTTTCTCTCCCCCTCAGTCCTGGGGAAAAAGCAGTTTAACCCCCTTTGGGGGGGGTTTCTTTGGTTTTTTTTTCCCATCAGTCCCGGGGGGAAAGCGTTTTTCTAGTTTGGGGGGCTTTTTTTTTTTTCTGTCCCCCATCAGTCCTGGGAGACAAGCAGTTTAACCCCGTTTGGATGGCTTTCTTGGTTCTTTTTGCCCCCCTCAGTCCTGGGAGAAACGTTTAAAAATTTGGATGGCTTTCCTTCAGTTTTTTTCTCCCGTCAGTCCCGGGCGAAAGCAGTTTAACCCCCTTTGGGGGGCTTTCTTTTTTGGTTTTTTTTCTCCCGTCAGTCCTGGGCAAAAAACATTTAACCTAGTTTGATGTTTCCTTAGTTTTTTTTTTCCCGCGCAGTCCCGGGGAGAAAGAGTTTAAAATTTGGGTGGTTTCTTTGTTTCTTTTTCCCTAGTCCTGGGGGGAAACAGTTTAACAGTTTGGATGGTTTCCTTCAGTTTCTTTTCTCTCCGCCCGTCCTGGGGGGAAAAGCGTTTAACCCCTTTGGATGGTTTCTTTGGGGTTTTTTTTCTCTCCCGTCAGTCCGGGCGGGGAAACAGTTTAACCCCCTTTGGGGGGGGTTTCCTTGTTCTTTTCTCCCGCGCAGTCCTGGGCGGAAAAAACAGTTTAACCCGTTTGGATGGTTTCCTTCAGTTTCTTTTCTCTCCCGCGTCCTGGGGAGAGAAGCAGTTTAAAGTTTGGGGGGCTTTCTTTGGTTTTTTTTCTGTCCCCCATCAGTCCTGGGCGAGACAAGCAGTTTAACCCCGTTTGGGGGGGTTTCTTTGGATTCTTTTCTGTCCCCCCTCAGTCCTGGGGGGACAACAGTTTAACCCCTTTGGATGGCCCCCTTAGTTTCTTTCTCTCCCGTCAGTCCTGGGGGGAAAGCATTTAACCCAGTTTGGGGGGCTTTCTTTTCCCCGGTTTTTTTTTGTCCATCAGTCCGGGCGAGACAACAGTTTAACCCCTTTGGGGGGTTTCCTTGGTTTCTTGTCTCTCCCCCTCAGTCCTGGGCGAGGGCGTTAAAATTTGGATGGCTTTCTTTGGTTTCTTTTTTTCCCCTAGTCCTGGGGGAGACAACAGTTTAACCCCCTTTGGGGGGTTTCCTTGGTTTTTTTCTTTTTCATCAGTCCGGCGAGGCCGCAACCCCTTTGGGGGGGTTTCCTTCGGTTTCTTTTCTCTCCAGGGTCCGGGGAGACAACAGCCCTTTTGGGGTGGCTTTCCTTCTGTTTTTTGCCCCCCGCGCAGCCTGGGCGGGCCCTTTTTAAACCCCGTTTGGGGGTTTCCCGGTTTTTTTTTCGTCCACACCCAGGGTGGGGAGGAGTTTCCCATTTGGGGAGGTTTTTGGCTTTCTTCGGTCAGTAAGGGGGGAAAAATTTAACCCATTTTGGGATGGTTTTTTTTTCTTTTCTTCCGCTTGGCCCCCCTGGGTGAAAAGCATTTAACCCATTTTGAGGGTTTTTCCCTTTTTTCCTTTTCTCCCCCGATTCCTGGGCAGAGAGCTTTTTACATTTGGAGGCTTTCGGTTTCTTTTCTCCGTCAGTCCTGGGGGGGAAGATTTTTAAATTTTTGATGGTTTCCTTCTTTTCTCCCGGGGCCCAGTCCGGGCGGAAGCTTTAACCCCATTTTGGGATGGTTTCTTTTTTCTTTTCCCTTTGGGGGAGCCTGGGGGAGCGTTTAACCCAGTTTATCTCCCGGTTTTTTTCCTCCCCCCTCCTGGGGGAAAGCATTTAAATTTGGATGGTTTCCTTGGAAAACCCCCCCAAAAACACAAAATACTGGTGAGGCTTGGGAAAATATACCTTGGTTTGGGGGAATTGCGGGGATAAAGTTCATAAAAGCCCCCCCCGGCCCCCTTAGGGGCTTAAATTGAAATTTTTGGGGTTCCAGCCCCCACCTAGACGCCCCCCCGCCCCCCGGGGGTTGGTACCGCCATTTTGAAACCATTATTAGCCCGGGGGTGTCAAGGGTGGCTGGGGGTACTGGTAGATCTTCCCCCCTTTTTAGGTGATCTTGGGCCTCACCCCCCCGGAGGGGCCTCCTGCCATGGGCACCTCCGCGCGCCCTGCTGCTGGCTTCCGTTGGGGGGTCTTTTCCCCCTTTGGGGCATTGCGGGAAAAAAGGAAGAAGGCGGCCCCCTCGGGAGGGGAGCCCCTGCCTCTCCCCCGGAAGACCCTTGCAGCCCCGTTGCTGGCGGGACAGGCGGGCGGATTTCCCCCTCGGGATCCCGCCTGGGTTTTTCCCCCCTTTCCTCCCCCCCGGGGGGGAAGGTCGGGGGGGGAAAACAGCAGCAGGAACGCGGGTGGAAAAACCGGGGCGGGGGGCCCCAAAGGCAGGGTAGCGGAAAAGATTTTCCCGGCTTTTTTGCTTTAGAGTAGCTTGCATGCTGAAAAATTTCCCCCTATCTAGACTAACATTACTGTATCAACCACAGCGGGAACAGTAAGCTCATTATTGATTCCCCACTGCATTTTTTTCTAACCCCCCTCATGGTGGTTAAAAAAAAAGATACACTTTTCCCAAAAAAATTAAAAGTTAAAAATTTTTTCCCCTCACGGCGATGACTAACCAGTGATGACTCGGCTGGAGTCCGAACCACTAGGGCAGACCCCAAACCAGACACTTTCAAAACAATCAGAAGCCAGTGTGAAATTTTTTTGAAAAAGTTCCAAAAAAATTAAAAAAAATGCGATTGTTCAATTTCACTTTTATTTTCTTGCTGACATCCTCTCTGTCCATTGAGAATGAAAGTATCTATCTTGCCTTCCCAAACCCCTCTTTGCCTCATAAAAATTCTGGGAAACTAAAAATCCGGCTCTGAAACAAAATGAAATCATATAAAAATTTCTCCCAAAGTCTAATTAAAAGTAATTTTTTGGGCGGGCCCGTTGGCAAAGCTGAACTCATTCTTAATTCAGCACCTGTCTTCTCCTTTTCCCCCTCATCCATCTGACCGGGAAAAAACCCTGTGATGCAAGAAAAAAAAAAACTAAAAAGGACAAGGAAGAAAGATGCCCTGCAAATACCCGCCTTTTAAAGCCTTTGAAACCGGGGAGCATAAAGCCCCCAAAGTCCACATGCCGTTAAAAAGGGTGAAGACGGCCCTCCAAAAAAAAAAGCACTCCAGCCCCTCTCCTTTGGCGCCTTTATTTGAAAATCACCTTCCCCAGGCATTGGCCCGGGACCCCAAGGCTTCCCCGTCACTTTTCACCCGACGGGGCCCTTTGGCCCGGCCCAAACCTCTTTGGCCCCTTTGGGCTGGAAAAAAAGGAAGCCCCGATTCCTCTGTTTAAGGCAAAGTATTTTTAAAAAAAAAATATAACTTGGAATAGAAAAAACCGAAAAAAGAAAAAATTTACATTTGAGACAAAAAGCTTTTTTACCCCATCACTTGCCAAAAAAAAACTGGGGGTGGTTCTCCTCAAAATCAAGCAGTTTGATACTATTTAGCTTTTTTTAAAAGGGGAAAGGATATTTTTAATCATACATTTAAACTTGTGCCTTGTGTTCACAACATTTTAATCTTTGTCTTCTGTTTTCCCCAAATTTTTTGTATTTGGAAAAAATTTTAATATTATTATTTAAAAAGGGGGGGCTGTGAAGGGTGCAGCTTTTTTTGGAGGGGGGCGTGCGTCCCCCAGCAGTTTGGGCGTGCCATTGAAAAAGGGGGTGGGGCCCCCCCCCCCGGGGGGGTCGGTGGGCGCCCCCCCTTTTTCCGGCCTTGTGGTGGGGTTCCCCCCGGGCGGCTGGGCTGCCCTGCGGGATGGCTTTTTCCGGAAAAAACAAAAATTTGGGGGTGTGCCATTGCTGGGGGGGGGCCCCGGCCCCCCCCAAAAAACCACTGATCCCCCCTACATGGAACTAAAAAGGGAGGATTTTTTTCAGAGGTGGCCAGAGGTGGAGCACTCCAGCTGCGGGCGGCTCCTCCTTTTAAGGGTCTCATGGTATGGGGGCGGTTGGAGGCTCGGGGGGCGGGTTTTTCCCCTTGGCAATGGCATGTCCTTTTCCGGCGTGCGTTTTTCCCCCAAGGGCGGACCTGGCTAAAAACCCCTGATCACTCTACATGGGCCCCCAAAGGGGGGAGCGTTTAAAAAGGGGGCCAGAGGTGGAGTGCCTCCCCTGGGCGCTCCCCTTTTTTTAAAAAATGGTGTGGGGTAGTTGGGGGCCCCTGGGAGGCTGGGTTTGCCCCCACAATGGGCGTGTGGGTTTCCCCCTGCTTTTCCCCCATTGCGTGGGGGCCGGGCCCCCCGGCCCCCCCGGGGGGAGCCCCCCGGCGCTCCCCCTTTTTCCCCGGGCCCCGTGGTGTGGGCGATGGGGACAAGTAAAATGTGCCCCTAGATTGGCAAGTGGTAAGCAAATGCTTACTTTGCGGACCCCCAAAAACCCCCCTTTTAAAAAACCTTTTGAACCTTCAGAGCACCCCTTTTTTTTTTCCCCCTGCCCCCCCAAAGGTTCATTATAGCACTAGCTGTTCTGCTATAGTTTCCAAAAATTTCCCATTTTGGGGGACCACTTTTTACATTTTCCTTTTTGGTTTTTGCTAGCATTGCTCATAATGGGATTGTGGTTCAATATCTGGGGGGTTTTCAATTTCCAACCCAGTCAAAAAATTTATTTTGGCCCCTTTTTAGTTTCCAGCCTGGCCCTTTAAGCCAGGGTCTTTGGGCAACACCACCAAATAAAAACAATTCTGGCCCCTTTTACCTTCTTTGCAGTTGCAGAGTCAGAAAAATCTAAAAACTTATTATGTATGCCAGAGGGTAGAACCACTTTTCCCCTGACAAGCAGTTTTGGGTTTTAACCCTTTCCAAAACCTTGGACCCCCAAAAAATGATTTCTGCTTAAACAGGCAAGGGGAAATTTTTTTTGGCGGGGAAAATGCGGGGGGGGGGGGGTTAAAACCTCAGTGTTATTAGATATGGATTATAAAATCCCTTTTTTGTCACCCTTTCCCCCCATTTGCAGATTGAATTTTTGCGGGTTTTTGTTATTCAGGGTTTGATTAATCTCCGGGTCCCCCCTGTGTCCATGGCTAACCTTTTAAAGTCACACTGGAGGACCCCTAAGCTCCCTAAAGACGTTCTCTCAGATACATAAATTGTGTTTTAAATGTAACACTTACTTCCATAGGATCCTGTGCCCCTCATCCTCATGAAATTCAAAGGTTTCTTGTACATGCCACTCAAATTCTCAGGATCAGAAGCAAAAGTATGGGTGCATCACACTTTAGTGTGCCGTGGGAGAAATTACAGTGGAGAGAGAGAGAGAGAGAGAGAGAGGAGAGAGGGAGGGGAGACAGAGAGAGGGGGGGGGGGGGGGGGGGGAGAGGGGGGGGGGGGGGGGGGGGGAGGAGGGGAGGGGGGGGGGGGGGGGGGGGGGGGGGGGGGGGGGGGGGGGGGGGGGGGGGGGGGGGGGGGGGGGGGGGGGGGGGGGGGGGGGGGGGGGGGGGGGGGGGGGGGGGGGGGGGGGGGGGGGGGGGGAGGGGGGGGGGGGGGGGGGGGGGGGGGGGAGGGGGGAGGGGGAGGGGGGGGGGGGGGGGGGGGGGGGGAGGAGAGAGAGACAGACAGACAGAGAGCGACAGAGAGAGCCTAGCAGGACACTTCAGGCAGTGGAAATGAGGCTTTCTGGCCAAAGCAGCAATGCCAGCCAGCGTGACTGCAGTCAGGAGAGCCCTCCTGCTTCAGGCTTTCCTCCCTCCTCCAATCTCTCCTTCCTTCCTTCTTCCTCCCTCTTGCACCAGGAGCTACCTGGCCGGGCTGCGGCTCCTCCTGTTCCTGGCTCGGGCACTCTTCTGCCCTTTTTCCCCTCTGGCAGCAAGGAGGGGAGAGGGAGGAGGGAGTCAGCGGGAGCCCCCATCCGACCCCGCTCCTGGAGGCTCGAGGCAAGGCTTTCTGCCCTCTAGCCCCCCCCCCCCCCGGGAAAGGGAGCAACCCCTCAACTCCTGGCCTCTCCTGGCTGGGCTCCGGGTTCCCTGCAGAGCAGATCAGAGGCCTGGATGCGCAGCTCCACAGCCCAGCTTGGTTCCTTCCCGATCTGGCCCCAAGGCGACAGCAGGAAGCCAAAGGGACGCTGGGGAGCACTCCTGGGAGGCTAAACCCCCTCTGGAAGAAAGAGCTGGGGGTGGCGGCGACGTCTGTGAGCCTCCGCCGCAGTTTGTTCGAGGCTCGAGCCACCCCGTACTCAATTCCTATTCATCCTGCTCAGCTGAGCCCACGCGCTTTGGCCACTCAGCTCAGCCCTCCCCTGCGAGACGGTGATGAGCCTCCTGCGTGTGGGCCTCCCAGGGAGGGGAGGGGGTTTGGCGGAAGCTGCGCCGTCACGAGGGAGGAGGGTGACAGTTAGTGAAATGCCAGTTAGAGTGTCATTTTGGTTGGTGGTGTGCCCCAGGATTTTGTAAATGTAAAAAATGCGCCGCGGCTCAAAATAGGTTGAAAATCATTGCTGTCGAATGAATGCAGTTTGACACCACTTTAACGTCCTTGGCTCAATGCTATTTATTTTACTAGATGTGCCCTGCCACGCGTTGCTGTGGCCTATAGTAAGAATTTTCTAAGTAGAGGTAGATATCTGGACTGATCGTGATCGACGCGTAATGAGCAGCCCTGTTTTAGACTGTTAATGTTAGCATTGAATTCTTGCTGTCTGCCCGTCTGAGTCCCTCTATGGAAGTAGAGAAGATCGGGATATAAAAATTTTAAATAAATAAATTTTCCTTCCAAGAGGGGGATTCCTCTCACTTGCTGTCGTCTCACACACACACACCCGTTTGTAACTACGAGTCATTTGCAAGTCCGGTTTTTTTAACTCTGGGACTGCCAGCATTTCCAGTTGGGACAGAATGGCGCATCCCTCACAATCCCCAGCAAACAAGAGCAATCACGGCTCGGCTCCTCCCCTGGCAACCTCACAAATACAACACAGATATGCAACAGATAAACAAAGAGCTCTCTAAACACTGTGGGAACCAGCTTGTTCGAACAGCAAAGCTCTTTGGAGTGCGTCCAGGTTGAAAAAGTACGACAAAATGCACATTCCGCCAAAAGAAATCCTTGTTTGAAATGGAGCTGCAAGATAAACACCCGGAGTTTCTGCCAGCCGCCAATCCTCCCCAGAGAATCTTCCTAATTTAGGCCAGGGAGCAAAATCATCAAGCGGACGCGGACATGGCAGTATTTACCAAGCTACCTTAAATCAGCATTTAATTTGCCTTTTTGGAAGGCATGAAAGGAAAGTACATGTCGGAAGCAATTTCCTCCCCGGCTCCGATATCACCACCTCGGTGGGCAGAGCTACATAGCTGCGCACGCCGTAGGAAGCAAGGACAGCTGTTTCTCCAAGCATCCATCTTCATCCTGGCAAGCCGCCTATGCAAACAAGTCATCTTGCCACCATGACGGAACACTTTTATTTATATGTATTTCTTTTATTTATTATATACATAAATAAAGAAAAGAAACCTGGCTTGAGAATTCAAGCGCATACAAATAGGTTTCCGCTCTTTTCTGTCCAGAAGAGAGGCTGGCTGTCATTACAAAGGAGGGCTGCTCCGTGTTTAGCTCTTCTCAATCACAGCTGATGGACCATGCCCATTTGAGAAAGGCATTGTGTGCCAAGGTTGGTCTTTGGTACTTCAAGTCCCATCATCCATGGTCCACCCTCCTGTAAACTGTAGAAGGGTGGAGACTGGGTCATGGGGGCACAGGGTGCCAAGTGTAGTCTTTTTAAGTCTTTGTTCAGGGCTGCAGTGGTCTGTGGGAAATGAAGGCTTTGAAAGTACTACAAATCCCATAATCCATGGAGGTACCTCAAGTCTCACTCTTCTCCATACGGCAGTAGAATGTAGTGTGGGTCATAGGGGCACTGTGTGCCAAGCTTGGTATTGCATTGGGCCTCTGTGTGGCAAGTGTGGTCCTGATCCGTCATTGGTGTGGGCCACTGTGCTCTAAGCAAGTGAGTTAAATTACTGCAATTTCCATCATCCATGGTGCATCCTACCTCAAACTGTACCAAGATTTAGAGTGCATCTTGGTGGGTCTGTGGGCCAAGTTTGGTCTTGTTCTGTCATTGTTGTGGACCTAGTCAGGAAAATGAAGTTGAGGAAGCCTTACTGTCAAATCAGGTTGTGGCCTAGTCTGGGAAATTAAGTAGAGGAAGCCTTACTGCCAAATCAGGCTGAGGCCTAGTTTGTTAAATCAGCTGAAGGAAGCCTTTTTTTAAAGTGCACTCTCTGGCACCTTTGAGATTTTGGATGTTGGAATGTTGGCTATGCAGAGTCCGTTATGCAAATTTCCCCCCAGTGGCAACCAATCTCCTCTGTCTGGTGCCTTAGAGGGTTGGAGTTCTGAGGCTGGCCAGTCAGAGCCATTTATGCAAATAATCCCAGAGTGGCAGCCAATCGAAACGCTGGCACATATTCCTCCCGTTGCTCGGCCCACCCGCCCACCGCCCGCAAACACTGACTTTTATTATATGTAATAGATAGATAGATAGATCATGCCAAGTCCTGCAAAATGAGGATCCTGGGTATCTGCATCCATTCTGGTCACCACAACCCAAGAATGAGATGGACAACTAGAACGTATCCAGAAAAGGGAATCCAAAACGATCCAAAGCCTGCAAGCTAAGCCCTATGAGTCCCCACTGGGCATGTTTAGCTTGGGACACGATAGCTCTGGAGGCTTTTAAGCAAAGGCCAAATGAATGATCATCTGTTGGGAGAGCTTTGATTGTGCGTTTCTGTATGGCTGGGAGCTGGGCTAGGTGCCGGGGGATGGGGTCACATTCCCCTTGAAGGCACAGGTTTGCAGCGTGGGGGTCCTCCTGGACTCATCACTGAACCTGGAATCCCAGGTTACAGCGGTGGCCAGGGGAGCTTTCGCACAATTAAAACTTGTGCGCCATCTGCACCCGTAACTTGAGAAGTCAGACTTGGCCATGGAGGTCCACGCTCTTGTTACATCCAGGATAGACTACTGCAACGCTCTCTACGTGGGGCTACCTTTGAAGTCTGCTCGGAAGCTTCAAATAGTCCAACGAGAGGCAGCCAGGTTAATAACTGGAGCGAATTACAGGGAGCAGTCAACCCCCCTGTTTAAGGAGCTTCACTGGCTGCCATTTGTTTTCCAGTCCCATGCAATGGGACTGTTTCCAGTCCCAATGCATGTTTTGACCTACGAAGCCCTGAACGGGTTGGGACCCGCCTACCTGTGCGCCCGCATTTCCATCTACGAACCCACGCAACCTCTTCGATTTTCCGGAGAGGCCCTTCTCTCACTCCCGCCCTTATCGCAAGGGGACGAGAGAGAGGGCCTTCACTGTGGTGGCCCCCCGACTCTGGAATTCGCTCCCCAGAGATATTAGGCAAGCCCCCACCCTGGCAATCTTCAGGAGCCTGAAAACTTGGCTGTTCCAATGTGCCTTCTTCAACGTCTGAATGCATGATAATCCCTGACCAAACTCTGCTTAAAATGTCCTCAGAAGCACTTTATTTTTTGGTTGTGCAATTAAATCCTACAGCTTCCCCCGGATCCCCTCCCTGATACTTTACATTGCCCTATCTTCCAGTGTTTTAAAATTTTTAATCTTTGAACTTGGCCCTGCCCATGGTGATCGTCTTTAGTGTCTTAATATTTCGATTTCATATTGCTGTGTTGTTTATTTACATTGGTTTTGTATTTTAGAGTTATTTTATTTTCTGATTTTCTGTTGTGTTCTTGTGTTATATTGTGTTTACTGTATTGATGGGCGTGGTCTCATGTTAGCCGCCCTGAGTCCCCTTGAGGAGATGGTGGCGGGGTATAAAGAAATTGTTGTTGTTGCTGTTGCTGTTATTATTATTATGCAATGGAGTCACAAAAGAGTCTGGAGCAACAAGCACCTGAGGCAAAGCACCAAAATCAGTGTGTACAGAGCTATCATACTGTCTATTCTCCTTTATGGATCTGAAACATGGGTCCCCTATCACCAACACCTACGACTCCTTGAACGCTTTCACCAGCGCTATCTTTGCACAATC
>JARBWK010002699.1:0-14304 GCA_030556195.1 Anolis apletophallus | reverse complement strand
TATAAATTTCAACCAGATATTCTCATTACTTCATTGTGTTCCTTTTTGATGGAAGTCTTGGATTGTAATATGGACTGCTAGAAGCCTGTACTAATAAAATCAAAATAGGTTTTAATATCAGAATAAAAACTTAAGTGATATTGTTGTTATCTGCCGTTATGTCATTTCTGACTAAGGACAACCTTATGGCAAACCTATCATGGGGTTTTCTTCACAGAGTTGTTCTGAGGCTGGGAGATTATGACCTGCTTAAGGCCACCCAGTAGATTTCCATGTGTAAGTGGGGAGTCAAACTCTGGCCACTCAAACTACTAGGCCTGTTTAATCACGGGAAAAAACGGCTTCAAAACTTGCTTTGGATGTAGGGGGTGCTTGCGCCTCGTATCTGATAGACTTCCGAAGTTTTCAGCAGTTTTTTTCGAAATTGATTCGGTGTTCTGAAATTCGAATGGCTTCTTAATGGCACCATGACAGTAATGTGCGGAAACCTGCAGAAGGGACAGTCCAAACTTGGGGGAGTCCCTTCCCCTCCGTTTTTGACTGCTACTACTGACAAAACTTGCCACACTGGTACAAAATATTGAACACATTTAACACATTAATAAACATTTTAAATGCATTGGGACAAAAATAGAGAAGGGTAGAAATGACATACGAGCCCTATCCGAATATGGCGACAGAGACTTTGAAATGGCGAATCCACTTCCTGTTTCCTTAACTCTCTTCGGAATTGCTTCATAAGTCAAAAACATCCAAATTACATTCGAATATCAGATATATCTGACGAACCTAAACAGGCCTACAAACTACTATATCACACTGGCCCTCTCACACAGCAAGTTGTTGCTAAGTATTTGATTTTAATTATGATGTTTTATTGGGTTGTCTATTTGTTGTGACTTTATTGTAACAGTTGAAGTAGCCTCTTGATGGGGCTCAATTGTAAGCCGCCTGAGTCCCCCTTCAGGGGTTGAGAAGGACGGGATAAAATGCAGTAAATAAAAATCTCTATCTGTATACCTTTATAAAACGGAATGTTTGTATGTGTGTATGTGTGTATGCGGAGGGCGGGAGGGCGGAAGGGCGGATATGTGGCAGCCACTTTCACAGGCCAGGAAGGATATGTGGCAGCATTATTTGCATAAACGACTCCCATTGGCCAGCCACGAACATTCTGAGACTCTAAAGTGCCAGAGGGAGGGAAGGAAAAGCCCTGAGGCAGTCAGGCATGGTGGGAGTTTAAGTCCAAAACACTTTGCAGCCCCCAGCCCCCAACAATGAGACAACAAAACCAAACTTGGCACACAGAACCCCCAAGACCCACTTTACGTCTTGGTGCAGTTTGAGGGAGGCTGGGCCATGGATAGGCCAGCATTCCAACATCCCAAATCTCAAAGGTGCCAGACAGAATTCTTTACAAAAAGGCTTCCTTCAGCTGAATCTACAAACTAGGCCTCAGCCTGAATTGACAGTAAGGCTTCCTCAACTTGATTCTCCTGACTAGGCCTCAGCTTGAATTCACAGTAAGGCTTCCTCAACTTGATTCTCCTGACTAGGCCTCAGCCTGAATTGACAGTAAGGCTTCCTCAACTTGATTCTCCTGACTAGGCCTCAGCTTGAATTCACAGTAAGGCTTCCTCAACTTGATTTTCGATACTAGGCCTCAGCTTGAATTCACAGTAAGGCTTCCTCAACTTGATTCTCCTGACTAGGCCTCAGCCTGAATTGACAGAAAGGCTTACTTAACTTTATTTTCCTGACTAGGCCCCCAACAATGACAGAACACGATTACAGTTGGTACACAGACACCCCCCCCCCCCAAGACCCCCTCTACATTCTGGTGCAGTTTGAAGGACTTGCAGTACCTTCACTCACTTACTCTGACCAGCACGGGTGACTGACGTGACCAAACTTGGCACACATAACCCCATGATGCCCCTTTACGTCCTGGTAGCTTGAGAAAGATGAACCACGGATTATGGGATTTGTAGTACTTCAAAGCGCTTTGCTTCCCAGAGACCACTGTGGCCCCACAACAAAGACCGATAAATATCAAACTTGGCACACAGAGCCCCCATAACCCACTCTATGTCCTGGTGCAGTTTGGAGAAGAGCAGAGCATGGATGATGGGGCTTGAAGTACCTCCACTCACTCTATGTCCTGGTGCAGTTTGGAGCAGAGCAGAGCTGGGATGATGGGGCTTGAAGTACTCTCCACTCACTTCCTGAGACCGCAAGTAACCCTCATCCAATGACTGATCAAGACCAAACTTGGCACACAGAGCTCCCATTACCTACACTACATGCTGGTACAGCTTCGAGTAGGATGGACCATGGATGATGGTACTTGAAGTACCTCCACTCCCTGAGACCACAGCGACACTCATCCACTACCAATAAAGACAAAACTTGGCAAAGAGTGCCCCCATGGCCAACTCAACATCCTGGTGCAGTTTATGGGAGGACGGATTATGGATGATGGGACTTGCAGTACCTTTACTCACTTCCTGAGACCGCTGCGACTCTCATCCAGTGACCGATCAAGACCAAACTTGGCACATAGAGCCCCCATGACCCACTTTACACCCTGGTGCAGTTTTCAGGAGGACCACGGATGATGGGACTTGAAGTACCTCCACTCACTTCCTGAGACTGCTGCGACCCTCATTCAATGACTGTTCAAGACCACATTTGCCACACAGAACCCCCTACATCCTGGTGCAATTTGGAGGAGGATGGACCATGGATTATGGTCCATGGTCCATAATCCTTCACTACTTCCCAAAACCACTGCGAGCCAAATGAACAACTGATACGGACCAACCTTGGCACACAATGCCTTCTCAAATAACCCGGGCACCGCCGGTCCTCAGCTGAAGTTTGAGGGGGACAGAACATGGATGATGTGTCTTGCAGTACCTTCCCCTCACTGTCCAAGACTGCTACAAACCTAATCCTATGATTGATCAACACCAAACTTGCCACACAGAGCCCTCATGACCCACTCTACATCCTGGTGCAGTTTGGAGGAGGGTGGACCATGGATGATGGGACTTTAAGTACTCTACTCACTTCCCAAGTCTGCTGCGACCTCATCCAATTACTGATTGAGACCAAACTTGGCACACAGAACCCCCATGACTGCCTTCACGTCCTGGTGAGGTTCGGGGACGACTGACAATGGATGATGGAATTTGTAGTATTTTCACACCCCTCTGTTCCCACAGACCACTGCGGCCTCCAACAAACACCGATCAAGACCACACTTGGCACACAGAGCCCCAGTGACCCACTCCACATCCTACTGAAGTTTGGAGGGGGACAGAACATGGATGATGGGACTTGCAGTACCTTCCCCACTTCCCAATCCTGCTACTAACCTATTCCAATGACTGATCAACACCAAATCTGGCACACAGAGCCCTCATGACCCACTCTACAGCCTGGTGCAGTTTACTGTGAGACGGACCACGGATGATGGGACTTGAAGTACCTTCACTCACTTCCAAACACAATGCACCCCTCATCCATTCACCAATACAGACCATCCTTAGCACACAGAGCCCCCATGACCCAATCTACATCCTCCTACACTTTGGGGGGGGGGACAGAGATGATGGGACTTGCACTACCTTCAGTAATTTCAGGATACCACTGCAACTCCCAATAATGATGGATCAAGACCAAACTTGGCACACAGAGCCCCCATGACCCACTCTACATCCTGCTGCGCTTCTCAAATAACCCGGGCAGGGCCGGGTCCCCAAGCTAGTATGTAATAAAGCGGAATGTTTGTATGCGTGTGTGCGGAGGGATATGTGGCAGCATTCTGATTGGTTGCCACTGTGGGATTATTTGCATAATGCCTCTGATTGGCCAGCCAACATGAACATTCTGACACTCTAAAGTGGCGGGGGTAAGGAAAAAGTCTGAGGGAGTCAGGCATGGTGGGAGTTTAAGGCCAAAACACTTTGCGACTCCTTTGTAACCCCCAACAATGAGAGAACAAGACCAAACTTGGAACACAGAACCCCCAAGAACTACTCTACATCCTGGTGTAGTTTGAGGGAGGATGAACCATGGATGACGGGACTTTCAGTACTTTAACTCACTTGCTTAGAGCACTGTGGCCCACACCAATGACGGATCAGGACCACACTTGGCACACAGATGTCCAATGGCCCACTTTACAACCTGGTGTGGTTTAGGGCAGGATGGGCCACAAATGATGGGATTTGCAGTACCTTCACCCGATTCACCCCCCACAGAACACTGTAGCCCCTACAAATCACAGACCAGGCCCAAACTTGGCACACAGAATACTCATGACCCACTCTACATCCTGCTACAGTACTAAGGAGGGTCCATGGATGATGGGATCTGCAGTACCATCACTCACTTACTGAAACCACTGCGACCCTCATCCAATGACCAATGCAGACCAAACTTGGCACACAGAGACCCCATGACCCCATGACCCACTGTACATCCTGGTGCAGTTTGAAGGAGGATGGACCATGGATGATGGGACTTGAAGTACCTCCACTCACTTCCTGAGACCACTGCAACCCTCATCCACTGACTGATCGAGACCAAACTTGGCACACATAACCCCCATGACCCACTCTACATCCTGGTGCAGTTTGGAGAGGGATGGACCATGGACAATGGGACTCGCAGTACCCTCACTAACTTCCAGAGACCACTGCCAGCCACATAACCAATTGATAAAGACCAACCTTGCCACACAATGCCTTTCTCAATTAACCCAGGCACTGCATGGCTATCAACCCCGTCCCAGTAGACTGAAATGAAGGAAAAGCTTCATGAGAACCACCACTCCTCTTAATGTTCCCCAAGCATTAGCTCCACGAGGGTCTTCCTCCAGGGGCAAACCAGGAATGGTCAGCTTGGAAATCCCTGAACAGACTCAGAAGTGGAGTGGACAGGTCAAAAGACAACCTACATAAAAAAAAAATCCTCAATCTTGTGTGACTTTGGAGCAGAACAAACAACTTCGCTTCCTATGCTTGTCCGCAATATCCTGCCTCATGTACAGCGGAAGAATTGTTTAAATCTACAGACAATGGGGTCGCTGTTGCCAGGTTTTGGTCAAAAATTATTTGGCTGCTCGTGCTCCTTCTATTTTTATCAGATTAATACTCATGTATGCAATGCTTTTGACACGGAAAAAATAAAACTGGCTCTCTGAAAAATGTTTGTTTTCTGGAAAGAAAATATAAAGGATTTTCCACTGCACGCTTCTGTATTTGTGCGTGGATTTCTGTCAACTTTATAGTTTGGCGCATGATTGATGTTTTAATCTAGAAATCTCCAAGGAAACTTTCAATGTCTACGCAGCAGCCAATTTTCAAAGCAGAACAATAATCGAGGGAAGGTCCGGGCAATGTAACATTTTGAGCTCACAGGGTGGAAAATAACACTGTTCCATTTTTTGCAAAATTGTGCCTTAATCATTTCAGTCTGTCTCTACAATTTTACATGGTTTTTCTCTTCATCTAAGTAAGCGATACCACCCATTTCCCAATTAAAGTGCACATTCTGTCTTCGCTGGTGGAGGCATTAGAAGGCATAATCCAAAAAAGGTAAGTTCACGTGACTAAGAACATAAGAACATAAGAAGAGCCATGCTGAATCGGGCCTCAGCCCATCTAGTCCAGCATTCTGTGTCACACAGTGGCCCACCAGTTGTACACAGGGATCTCTAGCAGAAAGGAGGGCAAAACCCTCACCTGCTCCCGACCCCCACAACCAGTACCCGGGAAATCCTGCCTGCCTCCATCAACACAGAGGTGGCACTTGGATGTCCATTTCAGTAACTACTGATTCCCTTGGTATCCATGAATCTGTCTAATCCTGCCTTGAAGCTGTCCAGGCTGACCGCTGTCACAACCTCCTCTGGAAGTGAGTTCCATAACCCAATGACCCTCTGGGTGAAGAAATATTTCCCTTTATTAGTCCTAACTTTCCTACCTTGGAGCTTTAGGGAGTGCCCCCTAGTCCTAGTGTTGTGTGACAGAGAAAATATTTTTTCTTTATTCACCTTTTCTATCCCATGCATGATTTTATACACTTCGATCAAGTCACCCCTTAAACGCCGTCTTTCAAGGCTGAAAAGACCAAGGCGTTGCAACCTGATTTCGTAAGGGAGCTGCTCCATCCCTTGGATCATTCTTGTTGCCCTTTTCTGTACCTTTTCCAGTTCCGTTATATCCTTCTTGAGGTGCGGTGACCAGAATTGTACACAGTACTCCAGATGTGGCCTCACCATAGATTTGTAGAGAGGCAATACAACATTTGACGACCTATTTTCGATTCCCTTCCTGATCATGCCAAGCATAGAATTTGCTTTTTCACTGCTGCAGCGCACTGGGTTGACATCTTCATTGAGCTGTCCACCAAAACCCCAAGATCCCTTTCCTGGTTTGTCTCGGAAAGCTTTGACCCCATCAATTGGTAGGTGTATTTGGGGTTCTTTGCCCCGATGTGCATGACTTTACACTTGTTTAGGTTAAAATGCATTTGCCACTTTGTTGCCCATTCACTCAATTTCGAGAGATCTTTCTGGAGCTCTTTACAATCAGTTTCATTTTTAACTACCCTGAACAATTTAGTGTCGTCTGCAAACTTTGCTACCTCAGAATTTACTCCTACATCCAGGTCATTAATGAATAAATTAAAAAGTAACGGACCCAAAACTGAACCTTGGGGTACGCCACTTCTCACCTCTTTCCACCCAGAGAAATGTCCGTTTATTACCACCCTTTGTTTCCTACAGTTTAGCCAGGTTCCAATCCAGGACAAGACCTGTCCCCTGATTCCGTGGCTGAAGAGCTTATTTAGGAGCCTTTGGTGAGGGACTTTGTCAAAAGCCTTTTGAAAGTCAAGGTAAACAATATCGACTGGGTCCCCTTTATCTATGTGTTTATTTACACCCTCAAAGAATTCTAACAAGTTAGTAAGACATGATTTGCCTTTGCAGAAACCATGTTGATTTTCCTTCAGCAATGCCTGTTCTTCTATGTGCCTAGTAATTTTTTCTTTAATAATGGTTTCCATCACTTTGCCTGGAACTGAGGTTAGACTAACTGGCCTATAATTTCCTGGATCACCCCTGGATCCTTTCTTGAAGATCGGAGTTACATTTGCCTCCCTCCAGTCCTCAGGTACAGTGCCTGATCTTAGAGAAAGGTTATATATTTTGGCTAGAATTTCAGCAATTTCACACTTGAGTTCCTTAAGAACTCTGGGGTGGATGCCATCTGGCCCTGGTGATTTGTTGACATTTAGTTTAGTAAGGCATGTGAGAACATCTTCCTTGTTTATCTCTATCTGGTTTAATTCATTTAATTCCCTATGAGGTTATCAGTAAGATGTGATAGTAGAATGAAAAATTATTTGTGTGTATGTACAAGGGCGGGTCAATAAGTCCGTGACTTTTTGAATTTCCCACCTCTTAACTGAAAGGGCAACACTGCTCCTGTCAACAGGCATCTGTCAGTTGACTTCTGTCAAAATGTGAACAAGTTGCGTCATTTAGTTTGTGTTTGACAGCCATTGATAGCAGACTACAGCCTGATTTGAGGAGAAAATGGAAAAGGTGATTTTCGTGTGCTCATTAAGCATTATTTTTCGCAGAAAAAAACCATCACTCAAGCCAAGGCTAAGCTTGATAAATACGATGGGGACTCTGCACCATCAATTTCAATGGTAAAAAAGTGGTTTACTGAATTTTATTGTGGCTGTACAAGCACGGAACATGCCAAACGTTCTGGACGCCCAGTTGAGGTCTCTACAACCAAAACAATTGGAAAAAATCACGATATGGTGTTGGCCGATCGGAGATTGAAATTGTGAGAGATTGTGGAAGCCATAGGCATCTCACGTGGCTCAGTGGTTTCAATTTTAAATGATCACTTGGGTATGAGAAAGCTTTCCGCAAGATGGGTGCTGCGTTTGTTCACAATCGACCACAAACGCAATCGTGGGACAATTTCGCAGGAGTGTTTGGCCTTGTTCAACCAGAATATGGATGAGATTTTGTGCCGTTTTGTAACCGTGGACGAAACGTGAATCCACCACAACACACCAGAGACCAAACAGCAGTCAAAACAGAGGGTTTCTTGAGGTGAATCGGCGCCAAAGAAGGCCAAGGTGGGTTTGTCAGCCAATAAAGTCATGACGACCGTTTTCTAGGAAGCACGCGGTATAATCCACATTGACTCCCTTCAAAAGGGTAAAACAATCAATGGCGAATATTATACCAACTTATTGGGTCGATTTAATGAGGATTTGGAGAAAAAAACGACCGCATTTGTCCAAGAAAAAGGTTCTTTTGCACCAGGACAATGCAAGGGTGCACACATGTGCAGTTGCCATGGTAACAATCCATGAATTGGGAAACAAATTGCTCCCTCATCTGCCCTATTCTCCGGATTTAGCCCCGAATGACTATTTTTTGTTTACAAACCTGAAGAAATGGCTCAGCGGAAAGAGATGTGACTACAACAATGAAATCATCTCACAAACAAATACCTATTTTGATGACCTCAGCAAATCTTATTTTTTTGGAAGGGATAAAAAAATAATGGAGAAACATTGGACAAAGTGTATAGAGCTCAAAGGAGACGACGTTGAAAAATAAAATGATTTTTTAAATCCCAAAACCTGTGTTTCATTCAAAAAGTCCCGGACTTATTGACCCGACCTCGTATAGTGTACTTAAAGTACATTTATACAATCCCTCCTGCTTATTCGTCCCTTCCTCATCCTCCTTTATCCCACAGGTTTTGTACGCGTGCTTGTGCCCTCCCTTACCAGGCCAAAGTTGGTCTCCGCTCTCCACGTTGCTGCCCTGTCTACCGTAGTTTTATTCAAGAGCCTCCCTGCTGAATAACAAGCGCAAGGCTCTGTAAAAGCATTTCATTTACTGCTGAGTGAATCCTGTAAGGGGAGCAATGATTGGGCAAGGGCTGCCCTGTCCATAAAATGTTAGATCAAGTCAAGTATCTTTTAAGCCAGGGCTGCCCAACAGCCGTCCCGCGGGCCTGTTGGACACGGCCCCCGCTACCCCCAGCAATTTTTTTCAAAAAAAAAATTTCAAAATTTTTTTTGAAAAAAAATGGCGGCCGGGGGGGGGGAGGCGGGACAGGGAGGAGGAGGAAGAGACCTGGCTCCTCCTCCCTGCCTGATCGCCCCCGTCCCTTTCTCGGCGGCGCCGATGCGATGCAGTTGCATTGGCGCCGCCGAGAGAGGAGAAAGGGGCGGTACAGGGAGGAGGAACCAGCTCTCTTCCTCCTCCCTCCCTACACCGCCCCTTCTCTCTCTTTTCGGCGGCGCTAATGCAAACTGCATCACATCGGCGCCACCGAGAGGAACGGGGGCGATACAGGCAGGGAGGAGGAGCCAGCTCTCTTCCTCCTGCCTGTATCGCCCCTTCTCCCTCTCTCGGCGGCGCCGTTGCGAGGCAGTTTGCAGCGGCGCCGCTGAGAGAGAGAGACGGAGGCGATACAGGCAGGAGGAAGAGAGTTGGCCCCTCCTCCCTGTACCGCCGCCTTGTCCCTCTCTCGGCGGCGCTGATGCCTTGGAAGGAAGAAGGGATGCCCCGTGGCTCCTCCTCCCTTCCAAGGCACCCTGGCAGCAGCTGAAGGCGGCGAAATCGCCGGCTTCAGCTGCTGCCAGGGTGCCTGGAAGGAGGGAGGAGCCACGGCATCCCCGCCTTTCCAACGCCTCCCGTTTGGGACGCCTGCTGCCGGGAGGAAAGGAAGGACGGAGGGGGCCTGGCAGGGAAGAGGCAGCGATCCGCTGCCTTCTCCCTGCCAGGACGCCTCCCCTCCCTCCCTCCTTTCCCCTGACCAGAGGGAGGCGAGATCTGGGTGACAGCTCTCTCGCAGGCTTGGATGGCTCATGGGGAAGCGGCGCCTGGTTCTCGCTTCCCCCACGAGCCATCCAGGCCTGCGAGAGCTGTCGCCCGGCTCACGCCTCCCTCTGACCAGAGGGAGGAGATCCGGGGCGAAACCCCTCCTGCAAGCTTGGATGGCTCGCGGGGAAGCGAGAACCCGGCTTGCGGGAGAGTTTTCGCCTGGATCGCCTCCCTGGGTGACGCCTTCAGCTGCTGCCGGGGGCGGGGCTGGGGGCGGGGCCGAGCGGCCCCCCCAGGTCATCAGTGACCAAACATCAGGCCCCCGGTCCGGTAGATGTTGGACAGCACTGTTTTAAGCAAAGACGCTGAGTTACAACAAAGAATTCCTGCTAATTACAGGGCCTTCCTTCATCTCTTCTGATGGCTATTCCCGGAAGGGAGGTCCTTAAGGGATGACCAAGCATTGCGTGTACAAGGCAGACAAAGAGCCAAAAGTCGATCTGTTCTTGAGAGTCGTCTTAAATATGGGGTTGCAGTACTCTTTCTAGTCCTACAGTGCACATTTATAAACTAGGCCCAAACCAAAGAGATTGATTGAAATGCAGCTCTAGCTCTAGTTGCTCTAGGTGCCTGTGCCTGTGAGCCCCAGCATGCAAACAAGGCTCCCTACAGCTATACATCAGGCAGTGGGGAACAACCATGTTCTGTGGTGATGGAGGGACTCTCATATTTCCAATGAACATTTGATGTCAAGGATACAAATCATGTTTTCCTTTGGATAATGGTGCATTACAACATCCAGCGTTCCCAACCTCTGCTATTTATTTATTCATTTATTTATTTACATCATTTCTATTCTGCCCTTCTCCCCCCGCAGGGGACTCAGGGCGGATCACAATGCACACATACAGGCAAACATTCAATGCCATTTGATATCTATCTATCTATCTATCTATCTATCTAATAATCTATCTTCTATCTATCTATGTATATAATAAAGGCCAGTGTTTGCGGCGGTGAGGAGGTGCGGTGGTGCAGAGGTTGCCACTTGGTTGCCACTGTGGGATTATTTGCATACAGGACACTGATTGGCCAGCCTCAGAACACCGACACTCTAAGGCACCAGACAGAGGGCATCGGTTGCCACTGAGATACAATTTGCATACAGGACTCTGATTGGCCCACAAAACAGAATGCAACTGAATGATTGAGTTAGCCAAATGACCGTTTTTTTCTGTTGGAAATGGAATGTTCATTTTCTGGGAGGTGTGGAGGTGCCAAGGAATATGTGATAGCGTTTTGATAGGTTGCCACTATGGGATTATTTGCATAAAGGACTCTGATTGGCCAGCCTCAGAACTCCAACATTCTACAGCTCCAGACAGAGGGGATTGGTTGCCACTGAAATGGTATTTGCATAAAGGACTCCGATTGGTCATCCACATTCCAACATTCTAAGGCGACTCAGAGGGAAAAGGAAAGGCCTCAGGCAGTCAGACACTGCGGCCCACAGCAGTGACGGATCAGGACCAAACTTGCCACACAGGGGCCCAATGGCCCACTTCACTACGTGACCCTCACCCAATGACCAATACAGACCAAAATTAGCACACAGAGCCCCCTTGACCCACTCTACACACTGGTGCTCTTTCAAGGAGGATGGACCACAGATGATGGGACTTGAACTACCTTCACTCACCTTCCGTGACCGCTGCAACCCTCAACCAGAGAATGATCAACACCAAATGTGACACACAGAGCCCCCATGACCCACTCTACATCCTGGTGCTGTTTGGAGGGGGGTGGACCACGGCCAATGGGACTTGCAGTACCTTCACTAAGTTCCTGAGACCACTGCCAGCCACGTAAACATCTGATAAGGACCAACCTTGGCACACAATGCCTTTCTCATATAACCCGGGCAGGGCCGGGTCCCCAAGCTAGTACAACATATAAGACAGACACAGAGGCAATTTAACATTCCAGCTTTTCTGGCCACCAGGAGGAGCTGTCTCATTCCTTCACTCCTTTTTTAATGTGCATTTCCTGGATATTTTTATTGCCTTGCAAATCAATTAAATTAAGCCTCCCCACTCAAGTTTTACCTAAATTTCCTACTTGACAGATGCAACTGTCTTTCGGGCTGCGAAGGTCAACAACGAGCTGCACAATTGGTGGAGCGCTCACCCCAACCCGAGCAGGCCTTGAACTCATGACCTTCTGGTCAGTAGAGATCTTATGCAGCTGACACCCAGCCAGTTGCGCCACATTCCCGGTCCAGGAATGTGGCATAGCTAAAGGCAATGGGAGTTAGTCTGCCAGCATCTGATTCTGACTTCAAATCTGTGTAGTAGGTGGAAACAATGCTTTTCTAGAAGGAAGCCCTGCCATCTTTGCTGAGATAGACTATGGCTGAACTCATGTATGACAAGAAACCATAGGCTGGCACTGATGAAATGCGCTTGAGTTAATTTTCCCTTTTCAACTCTAGTTCAGTTGTGAACAGAAAAAAAAATCACTTTTGTTTTCAACTAATCTTTAGTTAATTATTATTTCCAAACCAAGAGTTAACTACAATTTTCGGTAAAAACACAGGCTGTCAATTCTAATATGAAGTTGAACATATTTGGAAGATTTGGTGGCGGTTGGAGATTTTGCTTCCCAACAGGAATCCTTTGTGAGCCAAATTCCTGGCATCCCTGTCCCACAAAAATAGGTACACATTTTTTCCACAACCGTTCTTCCTAAAAGAGGCAACAAGTAATTTTTAGCAATTTCTTCACTCTGTGAGAAAGTCTTTAAAAATGCAATTTTCAAAGCCAATTGGTAAGTCCGCCCTTAATTCTGCACAAAATTGGCGTATGGTTGTTTTTCACGTAAAACATTCTGCAAAACAGAAAGCTGTTTACTGGGTAGAGAAAGATGTTTTTATATAAATTAATCATGTGTTAATTTTGTGCAAATTAAGTCCTCAATGCATTGTTGTAGGTTTTTTTCGGGCTATATGGCCATATTCTAGAGCAGTGCTTCTCAACCTTCCTAATGCTGCGACCCCTTAATACAGTTCCCTATGTTGTGATGACCCCTAACCATAACATTATTTTCATTGCTACTTCATAACTGTATTTTGGGGGGGGGGGGGGTTGATTTTGTCATTTGGAAGTTGTAGTTGCTGGGATTTATAGTTCACCTACAATCAAAGAGCATTCTGAACTTACCAACAATGGAATTGAACCAAATTTGGAACACAAAACCCATGACCAACAGCAAATACTGGAAGGGTTTGGTAGGCATTGACCTTGAGTTTTGGAGTTGTAGTTCACCTACATCCAGAGAGCACTATAGATTCAACAATGATGGATCTGGACCACACTTGACACGAATCCTCAATATACCCAAATGTGAACACTGGTGGCGTTTCGGGAAAATAGATCTTGACATTTGGGAGTTGTAGTTGCTGGGATTTATAGTTAATCTACAATCAAAGAGCACCCTACCAATGATAGAATTGGGTCAAACTTCCTACACAGAACCCTCATGCCTTGAAGGAACTAGCTGGCTCGAGCCTCCATCCCACCTCACCCACTCCCTCACCCACACATGTGCATCATGCTGCCATGCGCCAAGCATGCCTGCTCTCCCATCCCTGCTTGAGTCTCAGAATCAGCCCTCCCTTGGCTGGGAGGCCTGCCAATCACAACAGAAGAAAAAGTGGAGAGATCTTCAACCTTCTCTGCCAAAGGGCTTCCTAAGACCATCAGAAATACATGTTTTCTGATAATCTTTGGCGACCCCTCTGAAACCCTCTCGCGACCCCCCTGGGGGTCCCGACCCCCAGGTTGAGAAACACTGTTCTAGAGGCATTCTCTCCGTTTGCCTGCATCTATGGCAAGCATCCTCAGAGGTTGCCATAGATCCTACTAAGTACAATGGGGAAGGTTGTTGTAAAGCTACAGACAAATAGATGAACCAATATAGTATACACAAATATAATATTCACACAATTAATGTATTATATTCAATAACTATCAAGTAAACATCACCATTGGGCCTCAAATAATGTTCATATTTTGCCCGAAGTGGGCTCCTACCCGTCGCTGATTACGAGTCCAAGAGTCACCAATTAGTGTTCGTGATCGGGTAAGTTCCCAATGTCGATAATTATAATGGTTGTAACCCAAAATAAAGGTCTTTCCAAGTCAAGGTAAGTAACAGCGTCCAGGTAAGTAAATGCACAATGTTGAGGTCCAAGTGGATATAAGCCGCAGAGTATAATCAGTAAATCCACAATGGTAGTGCAACAAAAAAACACAAGGGTCCAACACACCAACACATAACATTCACCAAATGGTGGTAATAAGGTTACAACATTGTGGATTTACTTACCTGGATTGACTTGGAAAGACCTTTATTTTGGATTA
>JARBWK010002698.1:0-14309 GCA_030556195.1 Anolis apletophallus | reverse complement strand
TGCATTTTGTCAGAATTCTATTTAAAGTGAGTACTAGACATGGTTTAGAACCAAAAATAGGAAATCGAAAATCTAATGGGGGGGGGGGGGGGTTGATTAGTAATAGAAAGACTTACAAAAAAAATTCCAAAAATTTCTAAAATGTAACGTAATTACTAACGAAATTCGTTAGTAGTTCTAAAGTAGGCAAAGCAGGGAAACAGGACTGACACTGTTTTAAGCACAGGCAAATCAGCAGGGCAACATTTCCATGGTTTCCTTGCAGGAGATATAATGCATTAATATATTATTATTAATATTATTATTAATATTATAAAGGGACAGGGTTTCTTTGCAGGGACATATAATGCATTAATATATTATTATTATTAATAATATTATAAAGGACAGGGTTTCTTTGCAGGGACATATAATGCATTAATATATTATTATTAATATTATTAATTAAAATAGTTGCCCACCTCTGGTGCAGGCCTTGCTAATCTGTAGAGTTCTCCTCACTCCAGATTTTCCCCATTCAGTTTTACCACAGCACTCTAGGATCTCCGTTTGAACTCTATGGCTTTTCTTGATTCTGAACTCTTCCTTCTCCTCTCCATGCTCTTTTCACTCCTGCTGCCCTTCTCTCAGCAGTTCTTATGTCCTTCTGCTCTGTCCTTCTATCTAAACCCCCTTCCTGGGTGTTTAAACCGCTTTTTTCCTCAGTCCTCCAGCCCCTCTAGGAGTCCCGATCTGGATCTCTCCATCGTTTCCAGCTCCTTTTTCACTTCCTGGAGGTGTCACGATGCACGGACTTGACCGGCCCCTTAATCACACACACAGAGACGGACTGAAGGCTAACTACTTTATTGAATATAAAAACAGTGCAAAAGATATTGTCCAATAGAATATAAAAGCAATCCAAAAAGCTTGAAGTAACAATGTCCAAGGTAACGTGGCAAATAGGCTAAAAAGCTTAGCAAGGCTCTCCATAAAACTATGCGGATCAGGAAACAGGGCAAGGCTCGCACAACCAGGCGGATCAGGAACAAAAGCAAGGCAAGGCAAGGCTTGATAACCACGGGCTAGCTTAGCCGTGGTCCCACTCCGCTTCACGCCTATTCAGGAAAGCGTGGCCAGAGCACTGAGGATTCGTTCCCATGGATCCTATACTTAATCCTTCGGCCGAGGTCCCCGACGCTCTAGGCTTCTTCGTCTCCAATCAAAGGTTCGACCTTGTCTCTCCGCAGCTGTGTTTCTATCGCCCTGAGAGCTCTCCTCTCTAGCCGTTTCCCATACGCTTTCTTCCATATCTTCCCCTGGAGGCTCCTGAGAAGATCTCCCACCCGGATGTTCATAACTTCCAGAATCGCTGTCCATCTGCACCTGGTTATCTAAATCTTCACTAGGGCCAAACAACATTTCTTCCCAGGCCAAGCTCTCTGTGGGCGAAAGAGGCCCCTCAGGGGAAAGCTGCCCTTCGCCCCAGTCATCTAGCTCATCCTCTGAATCATGTTCTGGCACAGCTGGTTCTAATGCTAATGGGACCCCAGGTCCTAACCCCTGCTCTCCAGGCACAAACGAGAACTGCTGTGCTACACTATCCCCTCAGGGCCCCCTCTAGGCTGCCCTCGAGGCTTGGGTTTTGTCAGGGTACTTGCGATGGAACCGAGCCACAAGGTCCGGGCATGGACGTCACGAGCCGCGTCCAGGAACGCTCTTCCGGCCCAAAACCTTTCCAGTCGATCAGATACTCCAGCTTCCGGTAGCGGATGCGTGCATCCAGATGTCCTGCACCTCCAACTCCTCCTCGCCACGCATCACAGGGAGAGGAGGCGCTGCGTCACATCAGGCAGCACCCTTCTTCGGGCGGAGCAAAGAACGGTGAAACACAGGGTGGATCTTCATGTCCGCTGGGAGTTGTAGTTTGAAGGAGACAGGCCCCACCTTCTCCAACACTTTGTAAGGCCCCAGAAATCTGGCATCCAACTTGTGGCTAGGTCGCTGTGTGGGCAGGTTCTTGGTAGACAGCCAAACTTTATCCCCCACCAGGATCGCAGGGCCCTCCTGGCGCCGCCGATCAGCCATCCGCTTGTAATCCGCCTTAGCCTGGTCCAATTGAGTGCGCAGCAAGTCTTGCAAGGCAGTGAGCTCCTGAAGCCAATCTTTCGCTTCCGACGCCCCTCCGGACGGGTCCACCGGAGGGTAGAAGCGAGGGTGGTGTCCAAAGTTAGCGAAGAAAGGAGTCTCCTTGATGGATTCGTGCGTCGCGTTGTTGTAAGCAAACTCTGCCAGAGACAACAAGGACGCCCAGTTGGTTTGCTGATAGTTGACATAGCACCATAGGTACTGTTCCAAGGTGGCATTGACCCTTTCGGTCTGGCCGTCGGACTGGGGGTGATGGGCCGTGGACATCCGCACATCAATCCCCAGCAACTTCTGGACAGCCTTCCAGAACTGGGAAGTGAACTGGGTGCCGCGGTCGGTTACCAAACTCTGAGGCAGGCCATGCAGCCGGAACACATGTTGCACAAACATATCCGCAGTCTCTTTGGCAGTAGGCACCCCCACACAGGGAATGAAGTGTCCCATCTTGGTGAAACAGTCCACCACGACCAGGATCGTGGTGAAACCCTTGGACTTGGGCAAGTCGGTGATGAAGTCAGCTGAAATCATTTTCCAGGGAGCGGAGGGGGTCGGGAGCGGCTGGAGCAAGCCGGCCGGCTTGCCCCCCGGGTTCTTGGTCCGCTGACACAAAGGGCAAGAGCCCACATAGTCCTCCACATCCCTCCGCACCTTAAGCCACCAAAAATCCCGTAGGACCACTTGAAGGGTCTTGAACAGCCCAAAATGCCCTGCGGCCCGACTATCGTGACAAAGTTTGAGAATGTCCTCCCTCTCAAAGCCCAGGGAAACATAGACAGAGTCACGGTGGTAGAGCACCCCGTTCTTTACCTGGAAAGGGGCTTGCACCCCCTTGGCGAGCTGCTCTTGCACCCACGGGTCAGTCCGTTGGCGCGCCTGGACCCGCTCACTCAAAGGCCTCTTGTCCCCAGGAGCCGGCGGGGCCACAGGAGGGTGCACAGGAGCCGCCCGAGCCGCAGCAAAGTTCTCCGCTTTCAGGAGACGGGCCTCAGAATGTCCCTCACCGCCACGAACGTACTGCGGTTTCCGAGACAGAGCATCTGCTTGCTTGGTCTGCTTGGGGGTCACATAGTGGATGCGGAAATTGAATCTCTCAAAGAACAGGGACCATCTCTGTTGCCTCTGGTTCAATTTGCGCTGGGTCTTCAAGTGTTCCAAGTTCCGGTGGTCAGTGTGCACCTCCACCGGGAACTTGGCCCCTTCAAGCAGATGGCGCCACACTTCAAAAGCACAACACGCAAGGGTACTAGTCTAGAACACAGTAAACACAAAAAGCTGAACTACAAGATATGCAGAAATATACAATCAACAATAAACACATCAATGGTGTGGTACCTAGAATGATGCTACGCAACTGCTATCCCCCACACAGTTGAAGCCCAAGGAGGGGGGCAAGGGAGGATACCTGGAGAAGCCCAGGGGCAAAATGTGCCGCTGAGCTAAGCCACCCCAGGGAGGACGTGACCTCCCTAATATCAAAATGAAACCCTCATGGGCATAATCCACCAGCCAGTCAGTGAAAGCACAGATGGCCTCGTAGATAAATAAAAGCAGAGAAACCAGGGAATGTGACCAAATGAATTCAAACCGCAGGGATCCCAAATGGAGATCCCATTCCTGGGAGCCGGCTCGGAAAGGTCCCCGCTGGATGTAGATGAACCAGTTCTTGATCCGCTGTGATGGAGAAAAGGGGGGAGAAAAGCCCCCCCGGGGGTCGGGGAGGAGCGAGGGGATGCAGGCAGGCTCGAAACACTGCCGTCCGGGCGATCCCGGCGTGTAAGGAATCACTGGCGCGGAAGGAAATAGCGCCGGCCCCTCCCGCGTCTCACTGCCGATGGAGATGTAAACAAGGCGCTCCTGGATGACGTCCACGAGCTCGAGTGCGGCGGTGGCCAGGAGGCGGGGTCCAAGGATGCGGACGGGATGACGTGGATGTCAGAAGAGGTGTGGTCTCATCTGCCCGAAGCGGGGACCCAAATTAAAGGAAACAACCCCGTGCGGCGAAATACAACAGACTGGGACCCCCTGGCGAGAATCCACAGGGGTGGGGTTGGAGGAGAAGGGACAGCCAAATGGCTGTGGGTGGCGCCCCTCGGTCCCGACGGGAGGGCTCTCCCTGGAGGCCGAGCCTGGCGGCCGCCCAAGCCCCCCGACGGGATCCATCTGCTTGTGGGCAGATGCAGGAGAAAAATGAAAGTCAAACAGCACACACACGGACGGGTAGAATACAAAAATGCAGGAAATGCAGTTTATTCAGGCCACAGTCAATACTATGTGCCTCAGTAAGGACCAAATGGTCGCCACAACACCACTATGAGCAGGCCAGAAGTTGCAGAATACAGTAGACCCAGCAGGGGGGCTGGCTGCTCCCCCCGCCGTGGCACCCACGCCAACCGGCGAAATGCTGGTTTAGAGAGGACTCCAAGTCCCGGTTCGCTATAGTGTAAACTAGGCTTCGTCCGGGCGTCAGGATGTAGCATTAACTCATAAGGTTGGTGAAATATACATGTATCAATCTGAGAACAAATACAAATAAACTAAGTAACAGCAAGAGCGACCAGTATACAGGAGATTAAAAGGTAAAAAGCCATTCACAATTTAATACTTGGTTTACATAGCCAAGTAACTACTCACCATATATTAGTAGAACATTAGCATCATTGATAAAGGATGGATTCCACTGAATCCAGGTGGACCCAAAGGTAGGTCTAAAGCACACCCAGTGGCTTAAGTATGCAGAGCAAGAGAGGCAATCACAGGGAATTAAAGGGAACAAGCACACTGGGCCTGTGGGAAGGTGAGTAGACCATGTTAGATGATAAGACTTTGTATGTGTAGTGTCTCATTAAGTCCAGTAGGTGTCTCACTCGAGAGTCGGATTATCCATCTGGATTCGGCCCTAATGAGGGCAGAATGTACATCCCCATGGACCCGGGTGGACACCTTCTCTAGGCCCATGCAGGTGAAGGAGTCATGAGGGTGTTTCTCATCGGCAAAATGTTTGTATAGGATGGAGTCCATGGCTCCATTCCTAATTTTGGACCTATGTTCAATGACCCTCGTCCGGAGTTGGCGTCCAGTTTGGCCCACATAAACAAGTCCACAAGGGCAAATAAGCACATAAATTAAGATGGTGGAAGCGCACGTAAAGAAACAGCGGACATCATATGTCCTGGCCTTAAGGGTGTTGTGGATAGTTAAGGCCGTGCTGACCTGTTTACAGATGCTACAGGACCCACAAATCTTGGTGCCTGGTCTGAACGCACTCGCCAGATGCGGTTGTCGTTGGTGATTAGAATGGACCAGGATGTCCCGTATAGATTGGGTCTTCTTGTGTGCAAACATGGGGGGATTCTCTAGTCCCGGAATGCCCGCCACTAGCGGCCAATGCCGTTTAACTATGTTATGTACGAGGTGGGAATGTGGAGTGTATGTCAATGGCCATACCACCCTGGTATCAGTGTTGGATTTATTCTTTGGCCGGAGGAGGGTTTCCCTAGGGACTCGGTTCACCTTACTCCGGGCCTGGTTGAGTGTGGCCAGGGGATATCCTCTCTCGGTGAAGTCTGCGACCAGTTTGTCAGCAGCCAGTTCAAAGTCTTGCTGGTGTGAGGAATTCCGTTTGATGCGTAATAACTGGGAATAAGGTAAATTATTCCGCAGGGACTGTATGTGATGACTTTGAAAATGCAGTAGGGAATTCCTATCTGTGGATTTCTTGAACGTGCTGACCCTGATGGAACCTTCATGTATGAACACATTAACATCCAAAAAATGGACGTTACTAGTGCTCGGCTCAAATGAGAACTTAATAGATGTGTGCCAACTATTGAGCCATCTGGCGAACAGTGTAGTGTCAGTGCCACCCCGTAGGATAAGAAATACATCATCGATGTACCTCCAGTATTGTATGATTTGTGATGCCATTGGGTTGGAGGTACCCGGGGAAAGGTATATGCTCTCTAGCTGTGCCATGAAGAGATTGGCCACCCCGGACGAGGGTCATTGAACATAGGTCCAAAATTAGGAATGGAGCCATGGACTCCATCCTATACAAACATTTTGCCGATGAGAAACACCCTCATGACTCCTTCACCTGCATGGGCCTAGAGAAGGTGTCCACCCGGGTCCATGGGGATGTACATGCCGCCCTCATTAGGGCCGAATCCAGATGGATAATCCGACTCTCGAGTGAGACACCTACTGGACTTAATGAGACACTACACATACAAAGTCTTATCATCTAACATGGTCTACTCACCTTCCCACAGGCCCAGTGTGCTTGTTCCCTTTAATTCCCTGTGATTGCCTCTCTTGCTCTGCTTACTTAAGCCCCTGGGTGTGCTTTAGACCTACCTTTGGGTCCACCTGGATTCAGTGGAATCCATCCTTTATCAATGATGCTAATGTTCTACTAATATATGGTGAGTAGTTACTTGGCGATGTAAACCAAGTGTTAAATTGTGAATGGCTTTTTACCTTTTATCTTCTGTATACTGGTCTCTCTTTGCTGTTACTTAGTGTATCTGTATTTGTTCACAGATTGATACATGTATATTTCACCAACCTTATGAGTTAATGCTACATCCTGGACGCCCTGACGGCTTAGATTACACTATAGCGAAACGGGAATTGGAGTCCTCTCTAAACCAGCATTTCGCCGGTTGGCGTGGGTGCCACGGCGGGGGGGAGCAGCCAGCCCCCCTGCTGGGTCTACTGTATTCTGCAACTTCTGGCCTGCTCATAGTGGTGTTGTGGCGACCATTTGGTCCTTACTGAGGCACATAGTATTGACTGTGGCCTGAATAAACTGCACTTCCTGCATTTTTGTATTCTACACGTCCGTGTGTGTGCTTTTGACTTTCATTTTTCTCCTGCATCTGCCCACAAGCATTTGGATCCCTCCGGGGGGGCTTGGCGGCCTCCAGGCTCGGCATCCAGGGAGAGCCCTCCCCCCAGGACCGAGGCGCCACCCCACAGCCAATTGGCTGTCCCTTCGCCTCCACCCCCTGTGGATTCTCGCCAGGGGGGTCCCAGTCTGTTGTATTTTGCCGCACGGGGTTGTTTCCCTTTAATTTGGGTCCCCCGCTTCGGGCAGATGAGACCACACCTCTTCTGACATCCACGTCATCCCGTCCGCATCCTTGGACCCCGCTCCTGGCCACCGCCGCACTCGGAGCTCGTGACGTCATCCAGGAGCCTTGTTTACATCTCCATCGGCAGTGAGACGCGGGAGGGGCCGGCGCTATTTCCTTCCGCCAGTGATTCCTTACACGCCGGATCGCCCGGACGGCAGTGTTTCGAGCCTGCCTGCATCCCTCGCTCCTCCCGACCCCGGGGGCTTTTTTCTCCCCCTTTTCTCCATCACAGCGGATCAAGAACTGGTTCATCTACATCCAGCGGGGACCTTCCGAGCCGGCTCCCAGGAATGGGATCTCCATTTGGGATCCCTGCGGTTTGAATTAATTTGGTCACATTCCCTGGTTTCTCTGCTTTTATTTATCTACGAGGCCATCTGTGCTTTCACTGACTGGCTGGTGGATTATGCCCATGAGGGTTTCATTTTGATATTAGGGAGGTCACGTCCTCCCTGGGGTGGCTTAGCTCAGCGGCACATTTTGCCCCTGGGCTTCCAGGTATCCTCCCTTGCCCCTCCTTGGGCTTCAACTGTGGTGGATAGCAGTTGCGTAGCATCATTCTAGGTACCACACCATTGATGTGTTTATTGTTGATTGTATATTTCTGCATATCTTGTAGTTCAGGTTTTTGTGTTTACTGTGTTCTAGACTAGTACCCTTGCGTGTTGTGCCTGTGCATTTTTCAGGGTCTACCATGGAATCCACTTCCACTAGTATTTTTACTGATACTGACAGAGAAAATATCACCAAAGTATGGTCTTTATACGACCCGGGTGAGGCTTCTACTGCAGATGCAGAACCAGGCAAGGATATGTCTATTTTTGATTTGACTGAGAAAGAACTCAGACTTATAAGAGTGCAACTAAACGTGGCTGCATTGTCGGAATACATCAGGGCCGCCATGATTCCAAGAGGCATGAGGGTCAACTTACCCCCGGGAATCTATCTAGATGATGAACAATTTTTGACCACATGGAATAAAATCCTAGATAACTGCTCCAGGGACCTCATGACACTTATTGTGCAGAGGACAACTGTTGAGGCCCAGGTATTGAAGGATGAGATTTCTGACATGAAACAGCAACTAGGGGCCCAACTTAAACCTGTGGACCTAGAGGACATACAACAACAATGTAAGAAATTACATCTAGATATTAAAAGGTCTAAGCTTTCCAAACTTAATCGGGACAAAGAGGATTATAAGAATAACCGTGTATACAAAGTCCTCCGTAGTTCCACTGACAGACTCTCTAACCGTGGGGTAAGATTTTCCAATGATAGTTTACCCTCCAGGAGGACGAATGATGACCCTGGGGTCCAGTCGGACAATTCCACTGGATCCTCTGGATACAACCTTAGGGATCGTAAGCCGTCCCAAAGGAGTAAACAGAAAATTTTTCGCAGGGCCCCCGCTCAAAAGAGGCCAACCTAATAGTTAATTTATCTGACCATACCCTCTCTGCTTCGCAGATGGAGCTGGTTAATAAGGGCCTCTCATTCGTCATGACCCCGGCTTGCTCAGACATTACCATTAGACAGGATGTTGCAGGACTGTTCCGGAGCATAAGGCTCAAGGAATTTTTCAACAAGGACAGTTCTCCATCCGACCATGCACACTTAGACAACTGTGATAAGAGATTTGTCAATAAAAGTACATTCACCCCTTATCAAGTTTCCGACAATGTACATGTTTTTGAAAAGATGGTTCTGGAAGAACTGACACGTCTAGACCATCGTGGGGATTACGCACATTCTAGCATGTCTAAGGAGGATATTACCAAATTATGGGAACTAGGCAATCACCCCGACCTAGTGTGGAAGCAGGCGGACAAGGGTGGAGCCATTGTATGTCTCAACACCAGGGACTACGTAACCGAGGCCCGCAGACAATTGAATGATCGTAATTTTTACCTACCTCTCCCTCAGGACCCCACATCACGTTTTGCCAAGATCATCACCAATATGATCCATTATGATGTCACGATGGGACATCTTCACCCTAAAATCGGGGATTTCTTAATTCAAAAACACCCCCGCATTCCAGTATTCTATACCCTTCCCAAAATACACAAACCGGAAAGACCCCCTAAGGGCCGGCCCATTGTCTCGGGCTCAGGCGGCCTCCTCGAACCGTTGGCTCGTTACCTCGACAACTTCCTACAGCCTTTTGTGGTAGCTACCCCACATTATCTTAGGGACACCACAGATTTTATTTGCAAAATCGAGAATGTCAACATCCAACCTGCCGATATCCTTGCCACAGCGGATGTATCATCCCTTTATACGAACATTCCGTTGGAAGAGGCCAGGAACATCGTCCTGGACGTGCTTGACTCCAGACCCAGTCCTAGATCACCCCCTACGCATGTCTTGCTTGAAATGCTCGACTGCGTGTTTGACTACAATTATTTCGCCTTTGAAGATGAATTCTACATACAGACCAGTGGGGTCGCAATGGGCTCCGCGGTAGCCCCCTCTGTGGCCAATCTCTTCATGGCACAGCTAGAGAGCATATACCTTTCCCCGGGTACCTCCAACCCAATGGCATCACAAATCATACAATACTGCAGGTACATCGATGATGTATTTCTTATCCTACGGGTGGCACTGACACTACACTGTTCGCCAGATGGCTCAATAGTTGGCACACATCTATTAAGTTCTCATTTGAGCCGAGCACTAGTAACGTCCATTTTTTGGATGTTAATGTGTTCATACATGAAGGTTCCATCAGGGTCAGCACGTTCAAGAAATCCACAGATAGGAATTCCCTACTGCATTTTCAAAGTCATCACATACAGTCCCTGCGAATAATTTACCTTATTCCCAGTTATTACGCATCAAACGGAATTCCTCACACCAGCAAGACTTTGAACTGGCTGCTGACAAACTGGTCGCAGACTTCACCGAGAGGATATCCCCTGGCCACACTCAACCAGGCCCGGAGTAAGGTGAACCGAGTCCCTAGGGAAACCCTCCTCCGGCCAAAGAATAAATCCAACACTGATACCAGGGTGGTATGGCCATTGACATACACTCCACATTCCCACCTCGTACATAAGATGGCGCCGGTGCAGGAGCAGCTTGCAGGAGCGCTCCGCCTGGATCCACTAAATCTGCCAGATCTTGCAACCAATGCCAGCTCAGACCTGAAGCTGTCCCGATCCTTGGTTGTAGTAGACCCCCGGCCCCCAGAGGAGGCCGGTGTGGGTCCTCAACAGGAGAGGATAGAGCCAGAGGATGACTATGAGGATTTCTACCTCTTTTGCCTGGGCCTAGAGGCCGAGTTGAAGGCGCAGAGAGCTTCCCAGGAGCTTGGGCCTCAACCGGACCTCCCTGCGGAGCACCCCTCCTCAATACCAGGACAAATAGCTCTATATCAGCTCCGAATGGAGTTCGAGCAGCTGACAGAGCAATTTAAGAAATTCGGTGAGCGATTACAGCTAACACTGGGAATTATCCAACTCAGCCGACCGATTGCGATGCCTGCAGAGGGGAACGAGGGAAATGACACTGCCCTAGACCACTGCCGGACCTCCCCGGACCTCCTCTGGGACCATTCTTGGGACCCACAGACAGAGGACTGCCCAGAGACACCAATGGGAGACCTACCGTGGGCCGAGGGACTCATGGAGGAGCCGAGGGAGACGGCGCTGGAGCCGGCTCCCCCCCACCCCCGGGGTGTTCTCCTGGGGGAGTCGGAGAACGATACTCCCCGGCAGTTGAGCTGTTTCTTCGGGACCAGCTGTCCGATTGTTCAGGCCGGTTTGGACCCTGGATCATGCCCTTGGTCCGCTTGTCGGGGCCTGTCCAGGCCGAGCCCGGAGCGGAGGCTGGGGAGTGAAGAGGACGGCTTCGATGTGGAGCAAGTCCTGGAACGGCCGGGCGAAGCCTCGGCCGAGGCGCCCATCGTTGTCGCTCCAAGCGAGGAGTGAGTTGGAGATCTTCGGCAAGATGGCGCGTGGCCTTGAAAACGCGCAGGCAGAACGCATGCCTCCCCCCCCACTAGAGTCAGGAGGAGAGACGCCCTGGCGCAGGCGTACACGCCACCAGCATCGCCGCCGGAAAAGAAGGTCACCGACCACGCCTCCAGCTGACACGCAGGCCGACGCCCCGGATACACTGGAGGGTGAAGTGCCGACCCCCCCCTCGGAGATGGGAGGAGGAAGGAGGAAACATCGCCGGAAGCGTCGTCGGAGGCATAGACGACGCCGGGACGGAAGCGGAAGTGACGTTCGACAACCAACCCGGCCCCCGCCCGGCGGCCTCATTACAGTGATGGAGGCCCCGCCCTCCCCCTTCCCATCAGAGAGAGAGGAACTTCAGCGCCACCAACAGGGTGGAGGCAATGCAACAGCCTCCCTCAGCTGATGGAGGCCCCCGCCTCCCCCTCCCATTAGAGAGGGAGGAACCCCAGCGCCACCAACAGGGTGGAGGCAATACAACAGCCTCCCCTCAGCTGATTGTCAAACTCCAGCAAGACGGCCAAGGGACTCAGCTACGATCCATTCAACTACTGGAGGAGGCGAGGACCATGGGAGCTTTACCTAAGCTGCCATCAGTAGACCAGAAAAGGTTACTCCTAGGCACAGACTACTCTGCCAGGCCGTTGGGGAACGCGAAGGGAGTAAGCTTCAGACCTAGGACCTTTTGGGGTCGAGGCTTCACTAGTTGGGGCCGCAGACACTCCACTGGCTCTACTCCCACTGCCAAACCGGCCTCCCTGGACATAAGGTCGACTGCCGGCCCCAAACTGCCATCCCTGGTTCAGAGATCACAAGGATTACAACATAACGCTATAGGTAGCGACGCCAGGCCATCCCTTCCATCAGGCCGCTTCGACCAAAGGGCTGATGGCCTGAATCAGCTCGCCCCCCCCTTTTCAGAGGGCGGACAGAAGGCCAGACACCTAGTTGGATTGTCAAGGGACTCTATGCAGGGGCGGGAGATACCGTGATCTCGGAAGGGGTAATCGGGACGGTAGACGTAGGCCTTATGAGAGAAGGAGGACGAGTCGGGTTAGGACTCGCCCTCCTTCTGACCTACGAGCTATCCCTAGGCACTCAGATGGGGAAGTTCCAACTAACTCTCCTCCAACTCTGGTACTGGTGAACACTAGGTCCGTGCGAAATAAAACGGGGACCATCAGGGACTTTCTCCTGGGAAAGAAGGTAGATCTAGCCTGCCTCACTGAGACATGGCTACAGGAGGGGGACGAGGTCCTTTTGCACGAGTTAGCATCCCCAGGGTTTATCACCAGTTACCAGATGAGGACGGAGAGACGGGGGGGGAGGGGTGGCCATTCTCAGTCGAGATACCTTCAATTCCAGGACGATCCCGTCCGCGAACATCCCAGGAATAGAATGCACGAGCATGGTGTGGGACCTTAGTGAGAGTGTGGCCTTCCTGTTGGTGTACCGTGCACCTAACGCACCGGCAGGGAGTCTACCCAGGCTGCTGGAGGTGGTCTCGGAGTGGACATTGAAGTCCCCCAGGCTTATTGTCCTGGGGACTTCAATGTCACGCCGATGCCCCCTCAACGGCGGCCATGGACCTGATGTCCACCATGGAGACATTAGGTCTCTCACTGTGTAAGACCGGTCCCAGGCACCAGGCCGGGCACACCCTGGATTTGATCTTCGTGGCCGGAATTCAAGTGACCCTAGCCTCTTTAGAAGAGGTTCCATGGTCGGATCACGGTGTCCTGGAAGTCCGTCTTGAAGTGGGCCCCCTCCTGGTAAGGGTGCCGAACCCATTCTGGTTCGCCCAAGGAGACTTATGGAACCCACTAGGTTCCTGAATGCTCTGAGGACTTGGAACTCCCCAGCGACTCAGTCGACAGGCAAGTGGACTGCTGGAACACCTCTTTGACCACGGCCTTAGACGAGATCGCCCCAGACGCTCTCTCACCCCTCGTCGAAATCGCGCCCCTTGGTTTACCGAGGAGCTTGAGCGATGAAACGGAGGAAGAGACAGCTAGAGGACGTGTGGCGGGATCTCCGTGGCCAGACATCGAAATCAGCTTATAAACAATTTAAGGATGTTTATGAGCGTGCTATCAAGAGGCCAAAAAGGCTCATTATTCCTCCTTGATAGAGTCGGCTAGCTCACGCCCAGCTCAACTTTTAGAATAATTCGGTCCTTGACCACAATTTCGCAGTCCCAAACGATAAGGATTTGGCTCCTACAGCTGAGGCTTTCCAGAACTACTTTGCCGACAAGATTTCGACTCTCCGCCGGGACATCCCAGTCACTCTTGATACAGTGGTTGAACTCGAGACTCCGCCGCCACTCGGCGGGCCCACCTTCACCCGTTTCCAACTGCTGGACGTAGCAGCTGTCGATAAGTTACTTGCTGCAGCTAGACCAACCACTTGCTCCCTCGACCCGTGCCCCTCTTGGCTAATTAGATCTTGCCGGGAGGGGTTACGTGGCCCCCTGGGCACGATCATAAATAGCTCCCTTGAGCAAGGAGTCTTCCCGGGGGGACTGAAAGAGGCTATGGTAAGACCGCTTGCGGTGAAGCTACGTTCAAATCAACCGGCTGGACAGGGTGGACCCTCTCTTAAAGATCCCACCGCTGCCGCCAATATGTGACCACTCCACTTCTTGACCGGCCTCAGACTGGACAATCTTTCTATGTCCACACTGCTGACCTCCAATCCAAGGAAACCTCGAAGTTACCTCAGCAACTTCACGTTTATTGGCAGGGTACTGTCTCACCCCTTCACCATTTAACTGACTGGAGTTTTAAAACTTCTCAGTGACCACTTGACCACGCTGCCACCATTTATCCGGCTGACCACTGACTTTGAGGGCCACCACCAATAAAAGAATCAGGAGAGGTGTTTTCCTTTTAAGATGCAAACAATTTATTTTGACACAAATGGGTACAATCTTGGTTGGTTTCAAACTTCCTTAGAGGCACAACTTTTTCTGTTACATAACACAATGGGGACCTATTATAGGGTTTCCACTAAACCTCTATAAACCCCTGCAACTTTAACTAGGTCTCTATACCCTTTAACTGGACTGCTCACTAGCAGA
>JARBWK010002697.1:0-14311 GCA_030556195.1 Anolis apletophallus | reverse complement strand
AAAGCATTGAGCCCTATTCACCAACTTTCCATTAAAACTACTAAAGTGCTGTCCTGTGCTACTATGCAAACGCCTGGTCCCACATCCAGGCTTTCACTTTTTTCCTAAATGTCAGGAGGGATGGAATTGATCGTATGTCGCTAGGGAGCGCATTCCCTCTCCCTCGTCCCCACCAACCGCACCTGGGAAGCCGGCGGGAGCGAGAGCAGGGCCTCCCCGGATGATCTTAAAGTACGAGGTGGGACGTAGCGGCAGATGCGTTCGGACAAGTAAGCTGGGCCAGAACCGTATAGAGCTTTAAAGGTCAACACCAGCACTTTGAATTGAGCCCGGAATTGGACCGGCAGCCAGTGGAGCTGACACAACAGGGGGGTGGTATGCTCCCTGTATGTAGCTCCAGTTAGTAGTCTGGCTGCCGCCAGTTGGACTAGTTGTAATTTCCGAACCTTCTTCAAAAGCAGCCCCACGTAGAGTGCGTTGCAGTAATCTATTCGGGATGTGACCAGAGCGTGGACGACCGTAGCCAGATCAGACTTCCCAAGGTACGGGCGCAACTGGCGCACGAGTCTTAACTGTGCAAAAGCTCCCCCGGCCACCGCTGAGACCTGGGGCTCCAGGCTCAGCGATGAATCCAGGATCACTCCCAAGCTGCGAACCTGCGTCTTAAGGGGGAGTGTAACCCCGTCCAACACAGGCTGTAACCCTATGCCCTGTTCGGCCTTTCGACTGACCAGGAGGACCTCTGTCTTGTCTGGATTAAGTTTCAATTTGCTAGCCCTCATCCAGGCAGTTGTACAGAACTTTGTGGCACCCATGTGGAGAAAATGGATGTATAAATCCTTTTAATAAACAACGATTAACATCTTTCTTTGCATTGCTGGCTTATGAACTTATACTACAAACCAAAGACCTAGGACCACATTTTGAACTGATCCAGAAACTGTTGGATCATGAACTGTTGCAGATGTATTGATGACCGCATCTGGGAATTAGAAGAACTTGACTAGTTCCCCTTCATTGGGAGTAACCACAGGGTAGTTCATCCGCCATCCTTGACCGCTTATAGCTGAAAGTGGGAATAGATTAAATCAAAAAGTCTTTGGAGATGAGGTGACATAGGATGTGAGAGTCTGCTCTGTGGCATATTGGGCTGTGATGGGTCACTGACGTCCCAATTTGGCACAGTGGCCATCAAATGATAGCCAGGCATATTTGAACCTGCTCTTAGACAACAATCTCTGAGTGCACGTCTAAGACTAAAATGTTCACCACCAGTTTCAGGTGGCGGTGTCTCCTTGAAACAAGAAGTTGTGAATTAGTTCCTGCAACCCAAAAAATATCTTTCTTCCATTCTGACTGGTCATACGGAACAGCCTGTGCTTCCTTGGCTTTAGGAAACACTGTTATGGCAACACAACCACAAACTCTATCTTGCTGACGTCCTATCAACTACGCTACCACGAGCCTTAACGAAAAAGGGAAGGAAACCCCGGAAGGGCGGAGGGGGGGGGGGGAGAGAGAAATCAATTCAATGTTAGAATCTTAGTTGAAGCATAAACAGTGTTCTTTGGAATCAGCATTTCTAATATAGACTGATTCATTTTAGTCTGGATAACAAAAGGATATTGAAACGTGTCCAGTGATATATGGTTCCTACAGGGGCGGGGAACCTACGGCCCGCGGGCCAGATGCGGCCCGGCAGCCGATTCTGTCCGGCCCGGGGAGAAGGGCGTTAGGGGCAGGGCCAAGAGGAAGGGGTGCCGCTGCTGCCATCCCATCGCGGGTTCTGTGGGTCCTGTGTCGGCAGACAGGCCGGAGGAGCGGCAGCTTTGGAGTACCTGCCATCCTCAGATCGCTGACTTCTCCCCCTGCAGGCCCGGATCGCCTCCAGGGATGGCAGGCACTCCATAGCAGGGCGATCAGCTGGGGAACGGCTGGGGGCGAGAGCGGGCGGAGGCCTGCAGCCTCTGATCGCCTGCTGGTCTGCTCTCCTCTGCTGCGGTGGCTGGGTCCGCTTTGCCATCCTTTGGACTGGGTCCATTGGGCCATTCCATCTTGGTTTGCACCTTGTCTTCTTGAATTTAATTGAATTTAATTTTAGTGGTTTTTATTATTATTTTATAATAATTTTATTATAATAATATGATAATATAATAAATAATATAATATAATGTTATATTATATTATAATTTCAATATATTATAATGTCTCTCTATATATACTATAATATAATAATTATGATATCAAAATTAATAATATATAAATATTTCTTGATATATTAATATGTAAATATTAATGATGTGTAATATATAGTAAATATAGTAAGTAAATAAATAAAGTAGATTAGAATGTCGTACCGACTTTAGGTGCGGCCCTCCATAATATTTTTTGGCTCTCGTGTGGCCCCTTGGGAAAAATAATTGCCCACCCCTGGGTTACTAGCTAAACCCGGCCACGCTTCGCTTGGCTCTGTCTGATGAGCAATGAATGTGGGGTTTTTTAAGCAACAGTTTCCCCTGTTCTATTTCCATTGCCAAATGTAACCAATCGGAGGTCTTCTTCCATTTCTTTTAATGCTGAGGTAAAATGATAGATTGGCGGGTTTTTCTTACGCTGCTGTGGAGTGACTTAGTTATTTCTTCTACTGCTGTGGTTTTATGATAGCTGCTCTGTGTTTGGGTATTTTTCTAAAACTGCTGAGGTAAAAGGAGAGCAGTGCTGCGATTGGTTGCTAGAGCTCAGTTTCCTCATTTTTTGTATTGTTAGGTAAATTGAAAGCTAGGCTGGGTTTGATTACTATGGGCTACACAGATTTTATTCTGGACAACTTTCATAAGAGTGGGTGCTACGGTAGGATCTTTCCCATGGTCACTTTGTCTATTCCAGGACTACTGTTAAAACATGTTTTTAAACGTTTTTTAACGTGACGTTGTGTCATGATTTCATTTTATTATTAAAACACGTGCATATTGGATAGCAACGTTGTGTTAAAATTTCAAGTCTACTTTTTAAGTTTTACATGCACAAACGTATGCAGGCTGATATTGTGTGTGTGTGTGTGTGTGTGTGTGTGTGTGGTCTGGGAAGGGAAAGATTGCTGGCTGACAAGCAGCCCCATATAGCCTGAAAGAGTACAGCTTGCCCATCCATGGTCACTTGGTCTCTGTGGTTGAGCAGGGATTAAAATCCTAGTGTCCTAGAGCAGTGTTTCCCAACTGCTGTGACGCGACACACTAGTGTGCCGTGATGGACCTCCTGCTGTACACAAAACACACAAAACAAATGAGGCTAAGGTGCCTGAGTTGCAGCCTAACACAATAGGAAGAAGAGTACCCCGAGTAAATACCCCAAGTACTCAGTGCAATGCAAAACCAATACAGGTCATAAGCAAAAATACATATATCATTTATTATACCCAAAATAGGAATGTAGAGGCAATAAGCCTCCAAAGAAGTACCAACCAGTGAAATATCACTATATAACAAGAACAAAGCACATACCACAGATACACTGAATGCAATAAGAGATATAAGAAGCTCACTCAATTATACAGGCATAAACATAAACATAAACAAAAGCAAAAGTACAAGCGATAGGTAAGGGAGCTCCTCAAGTGAAGATAAACTCTCGGAGGGTGGAGAGGAATGCCCCTGGATTATCAAAACATGAGGTTGGAGCCCCAGAGTAACCAAACGCCGCTCAGACCCGCCTGTGGATGAGGCCGCCGCCGTGCGGGTGCCTCAGTGCGGCTGCAGAGGCTCCCCTGACCCAAATGGGTAAAGGAGGGGAGAGTGGGAGACCCCAAATCAGGGCGTCCCCGCATAGGAGGCCAATGCCCCCAGGAGTAATGCAATCCGAAGCCCCCCCAGATGATAGAGGTTCCTGGCAGCACAGATGAAGCGTCGAGTCAGGAAGCAGCCTGTATGCAAATACGCAGGCGTGGCGTTCCCCAGTGGTGTGATGCCAAATGGGGGAAGGACGGGTCGTCAAGGAAGAAGTGTAGGAAAACGCTGATGCACTGGGTAGTAGGGAAGAATCCAAGGAGGGGGGCAATCCAACGCCGGAGAGTGATTCAGTGGAGTGGAGGCTTGTTCAAACCCAAATGGGAAGCATCAGCATATCATCCATATGGACATAGAAAGGTTCATGGGGGAAGACCCATGATAAGGAGGTTCTAGCCGCAGACGGCACTCAAGTAATTGGCCAAGTCCGTTTCGCCTGTAGCGTCGGCTTGTTCACAGCGGCGAACCACAGGGAGCGATATCCACAGAATTATAGTACATAGACAATCATAACAGCGTCATCGCAGATTAGGGGAAGTATGGACTTTTGCTTTTGTTTATGTTTATGTTTATGCCTGTATAATTGAGTGAGCTTCTTATATCTCTTATGGACCTCCTGCTGTGCCACGGGAAAAACTCTCTGCCCCCCTTCCTTCCCCCCTCCTCCTGCCGAACTCCTGCTGCTTGGGGGAGGAGGAGGAAGGGCCGGGCGGTGGAGAAGAAAAAGAAAAAGGGGCCGGGTGCCACCTCCTTGGCCGTTTCCCAGCCAGCCTCCAATCCGCCATGACTCTCGCCTCGCTCGCTGAAGCCGCGCGGAGGAGGAGCCCCGCCCACTGAAGCCCATCCACCACTCATGCTCTGTGGGAGAGCTGAAGCCGGGGGAGGAGGTGGGGCATGGCACAGACTGGCTCCGCCCCCCCGGCTTTGGCACTCCAGCAGCTGCTCCAGCCTTGAGGGGACAGTGACAAGCCAGCATTGTGCTGGTTTTGCCACCCCTGGCTTGGCACTGCCCCCCCCAAGGCTGGAGCAGCTGCTGGGAGAGCTGAAGCCGGGGAGGGGGCAGGGCATGGCGTGGCCTGGCTCCCCCCCTTCCCTGGCTTCGGCACTCCCAGCAGCTGCTCCCAGCAGGCCACCATCCCCCAGCCGTTCTTTACTGTGTTAGAGTGTCATTTTGTGTCATTTTGGTTGGTGGTGTGCCCCCGGATTTTTTTACTGTTAAAAGTGTGCCGCGGCTCAAAAAAGGTTGGGAAACACTGTCCTAGAGTGTTAGTCCAACACGCAAAACACTACATCCATGTTAGCTGTTGTAGAAACTTTAAGGACAATATATCAGTAAGGATCAAATGCTTAGGGGGGAAACCCCAGCTGGAACATCTCTACTGTGTATTTCCAGGCTGCACTCCTGCATAGCCAAACACTTCCTTATGGGCCCTCCCCCATCCCAGTTTATTCCTGTCTCTGGGGCTAAATCCCTTTTGGCTGTACTGGCTTGTTTCTGTTTGACTGGGTCTGCTTCTTAAAAGTATGTCAATGGAGCCAGATTCATTGGTCTCGGGGTCTCTCTCTCAGTCTCGTTCTCCAATTGAAGAAGTGCTATTGTTACTATTCCAGAGCTATATTTGTTCAAATCTCCCATCTGAGTGTAATTCCTATTATTTGGCAAAGAGGCAACTAATCTGTCTTCCATAGTACAAGGAAATACAGATGGCTTGAGACTAGGGAATTGACATGCACACAGAGCTAGTATTTAGAGCTGGGGAGCAAGGCTGTGCGCTCCCAAATTCATTCAGAGGGATTCAGATGGAGAGAAGCCACCTGGAGTTGATGCTGTATTGGAAGATATGACTTCTTGGCCCATTCTTCTAAAAGGGAAGCGTAGATGTAAAGATGCAGATGCCAAGTTTAAACCAGCACTGGAACGCCTGTATGCACATGTTGTCTGCACCAGTGTTTCCCAACCAGTGTGCCATGGCACACTAGTGTGCCGTGAGCGATCATCAGGTGTGCCGTGGGAAATTGGAACCTCCAATGCCCTTTCTACCCCCTCCTGCCGAACACCTTTTCTTCTCCACTCGGGCTCCCTTCTTCCCTGCCTCGCTCTGCTCGCTTTGAACATAAGAACATAAGAAGAGCCATGCTGAATCGGGCCTCAGCCCATCTAGTCCAGCATTCTGTGTCACACAGTGGCCCACCAGTTGTACACAGGGATCTCTAGCAGAAAGGAGGGCAAAACCCTCACCTGCTCCCGACCCCCACAACCAGTACCCGGGGAAAATCCTGCCTGCCTCCATCAACACAGAGGTGGCACTTGGATGTCCATTTCAGTAGCTACTGATTCCCTTGGTATCCATGAATCTGTCTAATCCTGCCTTGAAGCTGTCCAGGCTGACAGCTGTCACAACCTCCTCTGGAAGTGAGTTCCATAACCCGATGACCCTCTGGGTGAAGAAATATTTCCTTTATTAGTCCTAACTTTCCTACCTTGGAGCTTCAGGAGTGCCCTCTAGTCCTAGTGTTGTGTGACAGAGAAAATATTTTTTCTTTATTCACCTTTTCTATCCCATGCATGATTTTATACACTTCGATCAAGTCACCTCTTAAACGCTGTCTTTCAAGGCTGAAAAGACCAAGGCGTTGCAACCTGATTTCATAAGGGAGCTGCTCCATCCCTTGGATCATTTTTGTTGCCCTTCTTTGTACCTTTTCCAGTTCCGTTATATCCTTCTTGAGGTGCGGTGACCAGAATTGTACACAGTACTCCAGATGTGGCCTCACCATAGATTTGTAGAAAGGCAATACAACATTTGCCGACCTATTTTCGATTCCCTTCCTGATCATGCCAAGCATAGAATTTGCTTTTTTCACTGCTGCTGCGCACTGGGTTGACATCTTCATTGAGCTGTCCACCAAGACCCCAAGATCCCTTTCCTGGTTTGTCTCAGAAAGCTTTGATCCCATCAGTTGATAAGTGTATTTGGGGTTCTTTGCCCCGATGTGCATGACTTTACACTTGTTTAGGTTAAAATGCATTTGCCACTTTGTTGCCCATTCACTCAATTTCGAGAGATCTTTCTGGAGCTCTTTACAGTCAGTTTCATTTTTAACTACCCTGAACAGTTTAGTGTCATCTGCAAACTTTGCTACCTCACAATTTATTTCTACATCCAGGTCATTAATGAATAAATTAAAAAGTAACGGTCCTAAAACTGAACCTTGGGGTACGCCACTTCTCACCTCTTTCCACCCAGAGAAATGTCCGTTTATTACCACCCTTTGTTTCCTACAGTTTAGCCAGGTTCCAATCCAGGACAAGACCTGTCCCCTGATTCCATGGCTGAAGAGCTTATTTAGGAGCCTTTGGTGAGGGACTTTGTCAAAAGCCTTTTGAAAGTCAAGGTAAACAATATCGACTGGGTCCCCTTTATCTATGTGTTTGTTTACACCCTCAAAGAATTCTAACAAGTTAGTAAGACATGATTTGCCTTTGCAGAAACCATGTTGATTTTCCTTCAGCAATGCCTGTTCTTCTATGTGCTTGGTAATTTTTTCTTTAATAATGGTTTCCATCACTTTGCCCGGAACTGAGGTTAGACTAACTGGCCTATAATTTCCTGGATCACCCCTGGATCCTTTCTTGAAGATCGGAGTTACATTTGCCTCCCTCCAGTCCTCGGGTACAGTGCCTGATCTTAGAGAAAGGTTATATATTTTGGCTAGAATTTCAGCAATTTCACACTTGAGTTCCTTAAGAACTCTGGGGTGGATGCCATCTGGCCCTGGTGATTTGTTGACATTTAGCATAGTAAGGCATGTGAGAACATCTTCCTTGTTTATCTCTATCTGGTTTAATTCATTTAATTCCCTCCCTGAAAAAACTGACTCAGCTGCAGGCATATGTTGTCTGTCCTCCTGTGTGGAAACGGAGGCAAAGAAGTCATTTAGCCGCTCAGCAATCTCCTTGTCTTCACTTATTGTCCCTTTCTTACCATTTTCGTCAAGTGGCCCAACTGCTTTTCTAGTTGGGTTTCTGCTTCTGATGTACTTAAAGAAGTTTTTGTTATTTTTTTAAATATTCTTAGCTATATGTGCCTCAAAATCTCTCTTGGCTTTCCTGACGGTTGCTTTGCATTTAGTTTGCCAGAGCTTGTGTTCCTTTCTGTTCTCCTCAGTAGGAAGAGCCTTCCATTTCTTAAAGAGCCTTCCAATTCTTTGCTCAGGCTGCCGCCATTTTGATCTGAGGGAACAGCGTGAGTGTGTTCAGGAGGGGAGGGGGAGGGAGGAAGACTGTGAGTCTGCGCAGTAGCGCCCACAAAGGTCACATCTTCCTCCCTCCCCCCCTCCCCTCCTTAAGAAGGGAGTCCGAGTGGAGAAGAAAAAGGAAGTGTTCGGCAGGAGGGGGAAGAAAGGGCGCGACGGGGAAGGGGAGGAAGAGGTCTCTGTCGAAAGCTGGCATGGGCAAACTTGGACCTTCCAGGTGTTTTGGATTCCAACTCCCACCATTCCTGGCAGCCTCAGGCCATTTTTCTTTTCCCCCCTCAGCCACTTAAGCAGGAAAGGGCTTCAGGCCATTTAGGAATGGTGGGAGTTGAAGTCCAAAGCACCCAGAGGGCCGAAGTTTTCCCATGCCTGTTTTAGGGACCTTAAAGTGGTGAGCCTCCTTCCAACATTGTGATTCTGGATAGAAAACAAACAACAACATAACATAACATTGTTTGAGTCCACAGTGCTCTCTGGGTGTAGGTGAACTACAACTTCCAAACTCAAGGTCAATTCCCAAGCAAACCCTTTCAGTACCAATTTTGGTTCAATTCCATTGTTGCAAGAGTTCAGGATGCTCTTTGATTGAGTGTTAACTATGAATCCCAGAAACTGTAACTCCCAAATGCCAAAGTCTATTTTCCCCAAACTCCATCTGTGTTCGCATTTGGGCATATTGAGTATTCATGCCAAGTTTGGTCCTGATCCAACATTGTTTGAGTCCACAGTGCTCTCTGGATAAAGATGAAGTACAACTCCAAAACCCAAGGTCAATACCCACCAAATTCTTATAGTATTTTCTCTTGGCTATGGGAGTTCTATGTGGGAAGTTTGTGTCTTTCTGCCATTCCTGCCAGGATATCTATGTTGTGTTCATCGAAACAGGCCCAGGTTTCACACTAAGTGAGTGTATAAATACATTTAAAAACATATTAACTATATGTATTACTGTGTTAGAGTGTCATTTGTGTCATTTTGGTTGGTGGTGTGCCCCAGATTTTGTAAATGTAAAAAATGTGCGCGCTCAAAAAGGTTGAAAAACACTGGTCTAGATCAGTGTTTCCCAACCTTTTTGAGCCGCTGCACACTTTTAACATTAAAAAAATCTGGGGCACACCACCAACCAAAATGACACAAATGACACTCTAACACAGTAATACATATAATTAATATGTATTTAAATGTATTTATACACTCAGTGTGAAACCTGGGCCTGTTTCGATGAACACAACATAGATATCCTGGCAGGAATGGCAGAAAGACACAGTAAAGAACGGCTGGGGGTTGGTGGCCTGCTGGGAGCAGCTGCTGGGAGTGCCAAAGCTGGGGAGGGGCGGAGCCAGGCTGCACCATGCCCGCCCTCTACCCCCAGCTTCACCCTCCCAGCAGCTTCCCAGCCTTGAGGGGGCAGTGCCAAGCCAGCAGTGCCAGAGCCAGCACAATGCTGACTTGGCACTGTCCCCTCAAGTCTGGAGCAGCTGCTGGGAGTGCCGAAGCCGGGGGAGGGGGCAGAGCCAGGCCGTGCCATGCCCCGCCCCTCCGGCTTCAGCTCTCCCACAGAGGAGGAGCATGAGTAGTGCACGGGCTTCAGTGGACGGGCTTCCTCCTCCACGTGGTGTCAGCGAGCAAGGGGCGAGAGTCATGGTGGGAGTCATAGCGGATTGGAGGCTGGCTGGGGAAAAGGCTGAAGGAGGCGGCGCCCCAGTCCCTTCTTCTTTTTCTTCAGCACTGCCCGGCCCTTCTTCCTCCAACAAGCAGCAGGAGTTCGACAGGAGGGGGGAGGAAGGGGGGCAGAGAGCTTTTTTCGCGGCACAGCAGGAGGTCCGTCACGGCACACTAGTGTGCCACGGCACACTGGTTGAGAAAGACTGGTCTAGATGATACAGACTAGAGTAGCATATTGCTGGGTGTGCAGAACCTTGCATCTAATTTTACCCTCAATGATATGCAAATATTTTGATGTGCCGGCCGTAGTTTTGGCCATGAGTATTTTCCCCAAAATACCACAACAATGACATTTGTTTTGATGAAAGCTCTAAAGTCCCTATAAATGTAGTAAAACACATAGTTCTGACTGCAGTATTGCAAACATTCAGGTGTCTTTAAAGAGGTCAACTAAACGCAGTGGCCATAGGGGTTGTAGAAAATGCCATGGTTATCTTCCGCAGGTCTAGTCTCTCAGGGAAATCCTTTACCCTTCTGACCTTGTTTGGAATAGTGTATTATACATTTGGTCTATAAGTGTGCTATCCAGTTAAAGAGTTGAGGCTTATGAGGGGGTTTGCCAGCCATTTTGGTTAACAGTGTTGTCAGTGAAAACCATAGCTGTGAGACTTGGTCTGCAATTACAGTAAATTACTTTCCTTTTTCTGTCTCGGGTGACACAGTAATTCTCACCCTTGTGGGGCACTCCTAGGGCTGGGGAATTTCTCATCTACAAACTCAAAACAAACTGGAGGGACAAAGTCCGTGAATTAATCATATATTAAGTACCTTAAATTTAATGCATAAAACCTCGTGTCAAACTCTCATGAGTAGAATACATACAAATAAATAACATGAAATATATTCCTGGTAGTCCCAGGTGCCTATGTAATATGCTTCGTTAAATAACAACTGGAGATTCTTTAGTTCCTCAATAGTGTCGGAGTTGAGTTGATGTAGACATACGCAAAGTCCGCACTTTCCAGTCCTTACATCCACGATGGAAACATTAACCTGGAGTGGTATTGATGGTAAACACTCAAGAGTCAATAGGTGGAACAGAACGTCCACAGCAATTCGACATCCCAGAGACACATATTTATTTATTTGTCACGTTTCTATACCGCCCCTCTCAGCCCGAAGGCGACTTGGGATGGTTTACACAAGGCAGTCTCTGCCCTCATTACAACACAAGCAAACAAACCAAAAAACCCCCCATATAACAACAAATTAACAATTAAAAACATACAATTGCAGTCTCAGCGTCATGTTGAAATCAGTTTCCGTCACATCGTTGTCATTCCATATATCTAAGTAAACCTTTATATTTCATCAGCAAATGCCTGCTCAAACAGCCAGGTCTTGACTTTCTTGCGAAATGTCAGGAGGGAGGGGACCAATTTGATGTCTTTAGGGAGGGCGTTCCAAAGCTGGGAAGCCACCACTGAAAAGGCCCTGTCTCTCATCCCCCGCCAGTCGCGCCTGCGAAGAAGGCGGGACCAAGAGCAGGGCCTCTCCGGATGATCTTAAACATCTCGATGGTTCATAGGGAGAAATGGGTTCGGACAGATAAGTTGGACCACAACCGTTTAGGGCTTTAAAGGCTAAAGCCAGCACTTTGAATTGTGCCCGGTAGCAAACTGGCAGCCAGTGGAGCTGGCACAACAGGGGAGTTGTACACTCTCTGAATGCCGCTCCTGTTATCAACCTGGCTGCTGTCCGTTGGACTAGTTGCAGCTTCTGAACAGTCTTCAAAGGCAACCCCAATGTAGAGAGCGTTGCAGTAATCTATATGGGATGTAACCAGAGAATCTGGAAGTGGGTTCATCAATTGTTGCGCCCAAGACACTTGGAACCTCCCTTAGTAAACCACAAGAGTCCAACTGAGGTACAATGGTTTATTTAGAATAACTGGTTAAAGGAAAGAGACTAGAAAGCAGTCTAAGATGCCTTTAAAGTAGCACCCGCCAAATAGCAACAATGTTCAATGAAAGCAGCAATTGATTATAGTCCTTAGTAATCAGGATCCAAAGCAAAACAAAGTCTCTGTGCCCAAGCGGGCCAAATCCATAGAGTGCAGCAAGCAAACTTGACAGGCAAAGTTCTTAAGCAAGGAGGCCCAGTGGCCTATTCAGGAATCCATGGTCTTGAAGATGCAAAGTTGGCTCGAGATGGGAAGGGATTCTAAGACCCAGCATTTATAGTCCTTCAAGGCTTTGAAGTTCCGACGTAGCTGCGTCGGACATCACTTCTCACCAGATGAACTCCAGCTGCTGTTTAGCTCTCCTCAGCAGCAAGGTATATAAACCCAATTAGCCTGGACAGCTGGGCAGAAAAGGAGTAGTACCATCTCTCTGAATCCCTCGCCTTAGCTTATCACCTCTCTCGGCTGGGACGGCCTTGACCACAGGCTGAACTAACAACTCACTTTGCAGATGGTTTGACAGAATCTTAACCCCAGCAGGGCTGCACTTTGGTTCTGGGAAGATGGAGACCGAGGCCTGGGGCCTGACATCAATAGAGCGGGTACGCCTTAGCAAATTCTCAAGCAGAGTCGGGTTGACGGGAGAAAAATCAATGGGATCCCACCCCGTTTCGCGTTGAAACGCTTTTTCAAAACCCAGATAATATTAAGGCAAGGTTGGCATCCACTAATTATCTGAAATAAGGAAAGGGAATGGTCCCTATAGTAAAACAGACAATCCAGCAATAAATAGACAATAATATTAAACATGATAAAGACATGCATACCAATCATTTGGAAATCACAGAGTACCGACCAGACTCCCATGGAGCACAGGCAAATTCATAAAGAAAGGCGCATCATTTTAAAGGATCCAAACAGCATTACGTAATCTACAACACACCAGTTAAACAATTAGATCAAATTAGGTCAAAAGTGAATGGATTGACATCCTGTCATTAAGCCCGGAGGGGAATTCCGTATTTAATAATGAGATCCATTTGTTTTCACATTTAATTAACGCTTGATGGTGATCCGCAAGTTGGGGAATGTTAACTCTTTCCAATCCCATGAATGCAATATCCTCTGGGCAATGTTTGTATTCCTTGCAGTGCGCATATAAATAGCATCTTGGCAACCCGTTCTTATTTTAGATTTATGTTCCAAAATTCTCGCTCTCAAGGGGCGACTCGTCTGCCCAATATAAATGCATGAACTGGAGAAACGTAAAGCGTAAATAATGTGGGAGGTTGCGCATGTGGAACAACATTTGATATTCTGAGTCTTATTGCTGTAAATGTCCTCTAATCACTTTTCTACTCCATCTTGCTGAGGTCGAAGATGACTTTCTTTTTGTGAGAAGACCAAGGCAAAGAAGGCATTAAGTAATTCTGTCTTTTCCCTATCATCTCCTGTCAGCATTGCCCCATCTTCTCCTCAAAGAGGTCCTATCGCCTCCTTGTTCTTCCTTTTTCTACTGATGTAAGCAAATAAGCTCTTTTTATTGTTTTTGATGTCCTTGGCAAGCCTGAGTTCATTTTGTGCTTTAGTCTTGCAAACCTTTTCCCTACAGGAGTTGGCTATTTGTTTGAATTCTTCTTTGGTTAATTCTTCTTTTCCTACTTCTTGTGCATGTCTCTTTTGAGTCTTAGCACAGTTAGAGGTTCTTTGGACATCCTTTTTGGCTTCTTTGCACTTGTTCTATTTTTTCTATTTGTTGGCACTGTTTGCAATTGCGCCTTGAGTATTTAACTCTTGAAAAACTCCCATCCACCCATAACTCCCTTGTCTTTTAGTATCTGTGTCCATGGAATGCTGCTCATTATTTCCTTCATTTTTGGAAGTCAGCTCTCCTGAAGTCCAGGAGAGCCTTCCTTTGTACCTCAAACTGCAGGAGCACATGGTCACTTGCCCCTGAGGATCCGACCACTTCAACCACATCGATCAGGTCCTCCACGTTTGTTAGGATGAGATCGAAAGTAGCCGATCCTCTTGCTGCCTCTTCTAACTTCTGGACTATAAAATTGTCTGCAAGGCAAGTGAGGAATTTGTTGGACTTTGTACTCTTGGCCAAGTTTGTTTTCCAGCAAATATCGGGATAGTTGAAATTGCCCACGACTACTATATCTTTTCTTTGTGCTTGTTTGGTCAGCTGTTGGCAGAAGACTTCATCAAGTTCTTCATCCTGGCTTGGAGGTCTGTAGTAGACTCCTACGATGAGATCTTTTTGAGTCCCAGTTCCCTTGATTCTTATACAGGTGCATTCAAGCTGGTTTCCCGGATTGCAGTCTTGCATCTCTTCTGCAGCGTAATGGTTTTTGACATATAAGGCTACTCTCTCTCCCATTTGTTCGGTTTCTGTGAAAGAGGTTATAGCCCTCAATGTCTACATTCCAACGATAGGAGTCATCCCACCAGTATGTCTATGACATCATAATTGTGGTGTTGTGCTAAAAGTTGGTGTTCATCTTGTTTATTTCCTATGCTTTGTGCATTAGTGTAAAGACATGTGAGCCCCTGAGATCTTCCCCTGAGCTTTCCAGTTTATGTACCAGCATTCCAGTTAAGCAAGATAATAAAAAAAAAACCCTGGTTCTGCTTCACC
>JARBWK010002696.1:0-14311 GCA_030556195.1 Anolis apletophallus | reverse complement strand
GTCATCTTATCTGTTTGAGAGGGGGTAGTAAAAGGCAATCCGTGTTTTTTTACCGATAAAGAGAGGAGAGAGCAGTCTGAGATGTTTTTCGCTGGGGGAAAAAAATGAACTCCCCTAGGTAGCTCAATCAGGGGGCGGGGGGGGGAAGTGGGGGGGAGCTTATGTAAATTCTTTTTTAAAAAGCTAGTATGCCCAATTCTTGCGCATCTTGGGGGAAAAACCCCTTTGTGAAAATTTCACAGACTCCCGAAGAAATAAAGGGTTCCTGGGTATAACAATTTCTTTCAAAGTAAATATCACACAACTGAACAGGAAATAACATTTTTAAAACAGGAACTAAAAACTTTTCAATTTTTTGTTACATGGTGTAATTATTCACCATTAACAATTTGGATCTGAATTTCCTCTATGAACAGCTTTCTTTCTGTTGTCGGGGGTTTTCAGGGCCCGGAATCACTGGGTTCTTTAATTTTTGGGGTTTGTCTGGCCATGCCCCAGAAGCATTCTCCCTGATTTTTCGCCTGCATCTATGGCAAGCATCCTCATTTTTGTGTGTGTGTGTGGGGGGGGGCCCTGGGGCCCCCCCTTCCCCCATCTTTTTAGGAGCTATTGGGATGGAAAGGGCCACATTTGTGGGAAAACCCCAACCACTGTTGCCCACCAAGTTTCATAACATTTTGGTTGTCCCATAAATTTTTAAATTTCTTTTTTTTTTAAAGAATTAAAATCCCCCTTTAAAAAATTCCTAAAAACAGTATCCCCCCCTCCCCACTGGTCCCCCCCTTTTCTTCTTCAGAGAAACAGCAAGGCACCATCATTTCCCAGCCAAATGTAAAGGGTATTTCCCAAATCACACAACCCAGTGCCCCACAAATGCCTTTCTTCTTTACTAATTAAAAACAATGAAAAACCCTTCTTTCAAAGCTTTTCCATTACTTGTTCCCCAAAAAAAACGGAAGAGGCCAGCAGCAAACATTGTCCCTTATTAGAAAAACATTCCTGTATGATCGACTGGGTAAAAAAATCGGGATTTATTGTGGGAAATCAAAACATTTTGGGGGAAATGTTTTGGAGCATTTTTTTTAAGTCTTGGCAGTTCGGGGCAGGTCTTGGCTTCACTGATTAAAGGAAAAGAAAGGGTTGGGGCTTTGGGTTTGGTTTTTTTAAAAAAATTTTACTCCTGGGTATAGTTTTTTGGGAAAATGGTATTATTATTATTATTATTATTATTATTATTAGCCAGAAATTTTTTATGTCCTGATGGAGGTTGGAGATCAGAGAGAAAAATTATGGGGTTCTTTGGCTTGGCAAATAAAAGTTCTCCACAGATTGAAGCCCAAAACTAAGCTTTGTAGTTCTTCTTACAACGGGAAAAACCAAAAGGTTTAAACATCTCCTGGATTTACTGGAATGGACCTGCAGAATCACCCAACACACAACATGGTGAAAAAAGGTGAAGTACATTGAAACAAAGACAGCACAGGTCTTTCCAATCTGCAGCCCGTGTGTTTGTGCCTCAACTCCAGAATCCTAGTCAGCTTGTTCAATGGTCAGAAAGGCTGGGAGCTGAAGTCCAAAACACCTGGAGGGCCACAGGTTGAAGATGCCTGCTCTATAGAATGCTATATCCGCAGAAACACAGCCGATAAGCAAGAATCTATCTGGGAAACCATTGTTACATATAACATTTCCCAGCCTCACAGGTATGCATATTACACATAACATTTAAGTTTAACATGTATATTTTGCCTTTCATCCAAGGAACTCAACATTAAGTACATGCTCACTCATGTGACTGAACTAGGATCACCTAATGAGCTTTTCGGGCTGAGTAGGAATTTGAGCAAATCTTCTCCAGTCCTAATCTGACACTTCATAGTAGAAGACAAGCACAGACCAGAAAGCACAGTGGTTGACAATATTTTTTAATACAGGAACATTTATTCTGTTAATACTTTAGGAACATTAATCGAGTAGATAAAGAAGCAACAATAACAGCTTACCTTGAATTTCACCTTGTGGGTCTTTGTAGAACCACTTTTGCAGGGCTTCTGGATGCAATGATACTGAAGTACCCTTTGCTCTTTGCTCTGAAGCTTGGCGGCTAATCTTTCATCATCCAGGGCACTGTCTTGCAAATATGCCACCATTTTCTCTGCTTGCTGCAGGAAGAAAAAATGTGATACCTTAAGAATTATTTCTGGTGCTATTGCTAAAATAAACAGTTACTAGAACAAAGCTACATTCAGTGAACAATATTTTGAGATCCACTGAGTTCCAATATAAAATGAAAAGAAACTTTTCATGAAGAAATCTGAAAACACAAACTATTCTAAGATATAATCACTGTGACATGAAATGTATTCTTTCGCCTAATTTATATTCTAGCTTTCCATTGCAAAAAGTGCTCAAAAGAACTAAGTGTACTAAGTTATAAGGTAAAATAAAATATTATAATTATAATTAAAACACAGGCTCATTTTAGTTAAGAATTAGTTAAGAATTCATCAGATAAAAAAAATTCTGCATCTATCAGCTAAAACCTATATTTCACAAACAGATGGAATGCTAATAGCCTGTCTGATTGAAAATGTTTTTAACCTCCTGGCTCTAGAAAAACAATGGATATGGAGCTAGCTTTTAAGGTTTGTATATAGTGTTTTAATTAACTTGAAGTTTAAACATCAGAAATTAATACCACAATCTAAAAGAATAGACCACAGGTCCTAGAGCAGTGTTCTCAACCTGTGGGTTCACAGATGTTTTGGCCTACAGCCAGTTTACCAGCTGCTATGTTTTGAAGGGCCAAAACATCTAGGGACCACCGGTTGAGAACCACTGTCCTAGAGGAAATAAAGAGCAAATGGAGGTTAAAAAGAGCACAGTTCTTCAAAAGATTTTACAGAAATAACTATCAATAGTTGTAACATTGGAATTGGAGAAATATATGGATAACCCAGAGGATCTCAGTGTTATTGAGCTAGAATCTTGCCGCAATCTTATGAGAGATGGTAATCTGTTGTGCCACAATTTTATGAACCTCTGTTTGAAGGACCACAGTAAGGTCCTCTTCAGGGAGTTTGTTAAGATAAGAAGTCATCTTTTTATTATACGCTCCCATGATAGTGGCAAAGAGACATGAGAGCAGATGAAGAATAAAATTTCCTTCCCATAACATTCAGCTTCTTGCCTTCATTGTCAGCAGATGTAGAAAGGATGTTTGAAAAGCTCTGGATTTGGACTGTCTACTAGGCTTGGTTGATTTTTTTAAAAAGGTTCAAAACTCGTTTTGGATGTAGGGGGCACTGGTGATTCAATTTTGAAAATGATTTCCAAAAACTTCTGAAAAAAAAGTCGGAAATCTCTGAAATTTCCAAATCATTAATGGCAGACATACATGCGCAGTAGGAAAGGAACAGCACTGGCACTGGGGAAACTTCAGGGGAAACTCCCTCATTTTTACACCAATTGTGATGAAACTTGCTACAGTGGTAGAACACATGGATCACTATTAGCTCACCAAATTTCATAACTTTTTACTCATCCATGGATTTTTGGAAAATTTTCAGTTTTTATAAAAAGGTTTTATAGACTGACCCAGCTTAAATACAAGTTTTGAATGGAAATTTTCTATAGGCTGCCATGGCTCATGGAGAGCGTACTGGCAAAAATAAACGTAAGGTCATGGGTTTGATCCCCTCCTGCCAAGGAAATTTTTCATTTTTTTAATAAACAAGTATTTAAATAATAAAGGAAATATGTTCCTGGTTTGAATTTTGAAAGTGTTTTTCGTGTTTCTTTGTGTGGTCTTTACTTTGAAAGTAGCTGTTCTACTCCAGAAACTTTGTGTGGCACAAACTGTGTTAATTTGGGCAGAACAGAAATCATATACAGAGAAGACCCCATCAAGGGGAAATCTAGACTGACCCCTTCTTTGGGAGCAAGAACATGGTTTCCCACCAAAGGGAAAAGAATGGGGTCTCAGGAGCACAAGACAATGAGAAAACAGAAGACATGTGAAGCTTTTGAGGCAATTTTATATACATGAGAGATGTAGTTTCCCAAAGTACCTTAGCAATCCTAAGGGACTCTAAAGGAATGGATGAAAGAAGGAAGTCTTCAAGTTTTGGGAGAATCGGGCCTGACTGACCCCACTACAGGAAAAAGAAGAACTGGCTTCCCAGTGAAGCATAAAGTATGACTTGGTTTTACTACAGGGCTAGCGTGGTTCAGGCCTAATAAGCAAAAGTTCCATGGGTTCGATCGCTGCCAGGGAAAAATGGCAAAAAGAAAAATGTGGCAAATAATGGCAAACAGCGAGAGGCAGGGCATGGGGAGCCAAGACACATGTTTTGTTGAAAAGAAAGGTGTAGAGCAGCGGTTCTCAACCTGTGAGTCCCCAGGTGTTTTGGCCTACAACTCCCAGAAGTCCCAGCCAGTTTACCAGTAATTAGGATTTCTGGGAGCTGAAGACCAAAACATCTGGGGGACCCACAGGTTGAGAACCACTGGTGTAGAGAGTCATGGAGGCTCCCCCTTTGTGGTGGGCACGTGCTATCTTTATTGTAGGAAAGGGTTTATTGCAGGAAAAGGCTTTGCTGCCTTCTCTTTAGACACCTTTGTAGATTCAGTTTATTTTATATTTAGACAAAAACTGCTGCTCGACCATTTCGGCTAATGAGCAGCAAGGCAGTGTGGAATTTTCTGTAATGTTCGGATGTCTCCCGTGGTTATTTTGATTTTCAGAACTATTAAGCAAGCAACTTTGGTAAAGCCTAAACAAACAGTTTCAAAATCTTGCGGTTTCCCTTCCCAGGCAAGTGGCGATGCAAAGGGAATAAGGTGGGCATGGCTAAGCACAGCTCTTCTTGACGGCCACGCCCCAGATTGCAAAAGGCCCTGCTGTTAAACTAGTTTTTTTTTATTTATAAATTTTTATTACGCATAAAAGTTAGACATACATAAGAAGCATGCTCTGTCTATGTTGATGTCCATGTCCATGTCTATGTCTATGTTAGGATAGGTGTCTTGCTTGGTAGGGGGGTGGTGGAGGGTTCTGTTAAACTAGTCTTTGAGGACTGGAAGATTCCCAGGAATTGTGTGCATATAGCATGGGTTTTCCGCTGGGAAATAGATTACGGATGCATGAAAATTGTTGACACTCTACATTGAAACCATTATCTAAGCACCACTGTTGATCATCATCATATTGTTTTTATTAAGGCACAAACAAAACTACATGAGTAAAGAAACATGTGACATTTTCTTCACAACTTTGGGAAAAGGTAACTACCAAAATCACAAATGAAAAACCAAAGTTGGTAATTCACAGAGGTACTCTACCTGTTCTAAATGTTTAAGGCCCTCTTCATCATCAGGATCAGTAGGAATATTCCCATCCCTGGAGCAGCTGTGACCAATGTCTGAACTGGTCTTAAGGCAGAATTTGGATTAGATTCTGAAGGTGGAAGGTGAACAGGAGAAACTGCTTCTGGAAGGATCTGTGGTAAAGGCTGGGCAGCAGAAACTGGATCTACTGGGGGGAGGAAATTGATATGAACTGTCCTGTTATTCTCAATAACCTCCTTTGATTTGCCTATATATAATATTCTGTAGTGTGTTGTCGTAAAATAACCTGAATATTGCATCAATTTTTTTAGTTTGCAGAATCAAAAGCTATAAAGGGGAATGTTTTACACTAACAAAACAAAATTGGCAACCTACAAGTCACAGATAATCACTTGCTGGTTTACCACATACGTATCTGTCACGAACACCGACTTAGAACTGCCCCTTTAACACACACACGGAGACGTAGCAAAGGCTAACTAGTTTTATTGAATATAAAATAGTCCAAAAGGCAATTCTCAATGAGAGATTAAGAATAAGGCAATCAGCAAAGCTGTAGTCCAATTAAGAAAGCAAAGTTCCAAAGGATAGTTCCAAAAGCAATCGTGGCAAAAGGCTTGGCAAGGTCTCCGGATTCACTCCGGATCAAAGCAAGGTATCCGCAGCAATGCGAATCAATAGCAAGGTCAGGACTTGGTCCAAGGCGAGCCAAACTAGGCTCCGTGGTTCACTCCGCTTTCACGCCCTTCAGATCAGGCGTGGCCGGAGAACTGAGGATCAGTTCCCACGGGCCGTTCTTAATCCTTCGGCCGGGCCCCTCGACGATCTAGGGCCCGGCGTCTCCAGTCTCTACTTTCCGAACGGTGACGATCTAGGGACAGATGCCAGCTCCTCCTGCCCTGCTCTATGTCCCTGCGTCTGTTATGGGAACGGCCCCGCTCTTCCAGTTCAGTATCGCTATCTCCTTGAGAAGCAGCCTCCCCCGAACTTTCCCAGCCGCTGGCCTCCATCTGCTGCTCGGCCAGGTCTTGGGAACCTCGGCCGTTTGGGAACTCATAACTATCTCCGCTATCTGCTTCGCTGCCTCCCATCTCCACCTGGTCCGCTCCTTCTCCGGAGAATGCTCCCACTCGAAATCCCAGGCTAAGCTCTCTGCAGGTGGACTGGGCAATTGCACTGCTGTCCAGTCTTGGTCTGGGCCTTCCAACTCATCCTCCGAGTCCCCTTCAGCCTGTGCGGGACCTAATGGCATCGGGACCCCGGTGCCTCGCCTCCCATTGGCACGAACGGCCCATGGGTGCTACACTATCCCCCTCAGGGCCCCCTGGGCCGCCCCCGGGCTTAGGCTTGTCAGGAGACTTGCGAAGGAAACGGGCCACCAACTCCGGCGCCTGGACGTCGCGAGCCTTGACCCAAGCACGCTCTTCCGGGCCAAAACCTTTCCAGTCAATGAAATACTCCAACTTCCTGTACCGGATGCGGGCATCCAAAATGTCCTGCACTTCGACCTCCTCCCGCCCTCCCGCATCACAGGGGGAGGAGGCGGCTGCGTCACATCAGGCCGCACCCCCTCGCCGCGGGCGGAGCAAGGAGCGATGAAACACCGGGTGGAGTTTCATGTCCGCAGGGAGCTGGAGCTTGAAGGAAACAGGCCCCACCCGCTCCAAAACTTTGTAAGGCCCCAAAAACCGCGCATCCAACTTGCGGCTGGGGCGTTGCGTGGGCAGATTCTTGGTGGACAGCCAAACTTTATCCCCACCAGAATCGCAGGACCCTCCTGGCGCCGCCGATCAGCCATCCGCTTGTAGTCGGCCTTCGCCTGGTCCAATTGAGTACGTAGCAAGTCTTGAAGCGCAGTGAGCTCCTGGAGCCAATCCTTAGCCTCCGAACGTCCCCCAGACGGGTCCACCGGAGGGTAGAACCGAGGGTGGTGTCCATAGTTGGCAAAGAAAGGAGTCGCTGCGTCGCATTGTTGTAAGCAAACTCTGCCAAAGACAACAAGGACGCCCAGTTGGTTTGCTGATAGTTGACATAGCAGCGCAGATACTGCTCCAAAGTGGCATTAACCCTTTCGGTTTGCCCATCGGTCTGCGGGTGGTGAGCCGTGGACATCCGCACATCAATCCCCAGCAGCTTCTGGACAGCCTTCCAGAACTGGGAAGTGAATTGGGTGCCCCGTCCGTCACCAGGCTCTGTGGAAGTCCATGCAGCCGAAACACATGTTGCACAAACATATCAGCAGTCTCCTTGGCAGTAGGCACCCCCACACTGTGGATGAAGTGTCCCATCTTGGTGAAACAGTCCACCACGACCAGTATCGTGGTGAAGCCCTTGGACTTGGGAAGATCGGTGATGAAATCAGCCGAAATCATCTTCCAGGGAGCGGAAGGAGTCGGAAGAGGCTGGAGCAAGCCCGCCGGCTTGCCCCCCTGATCTTTGCCCGGTGGCACACAGGGCAGGATCCCACATAGTCCTCCACATCCTCCCGCACTTTAAGCCACCAAAAATCCCGTGAGGACCAGCTGCAGCGTCTTGAAGAGCCCAAATGGCCCGCCGCCTTAGAGTCGTGGCAAAGCTTGAGAATATCCCCCGCTCAGGGCCCGGAGAAACGTAAACAGAGTCCCGATGATAGAGCACCCTGTTCCGCACCTGAAACGGAGCCTGCACCCCTTGGCCAACTGCTCACGCACCCACGGGTCGTCCCGCTGGCGGGCCTGGACCCGCACACTCAACGGCCGCTTATCCACGGGCCCGGGCGGGGCCGCCGGAGCCGGCGCTGAGCCGTTCGGGCGGCTGCAAAGTTCTCCGCTTTGAGCAGGGGCTGCTCGGCGAGGGCCTCCCGCCGCGGACATACTCCGGCTTCCGGGACAGGGCATCAGCTTGCTTGGTCTGCTGGGGGTCACATAGTGAATGCGGAAATTGAATCGCTCAAAGAACAGGGACCATCTCTGTTGCCTCTGGTTCAATTTGCGCTGGGACTTCAGATGCTCCAAGTTCCGGTGGTCGGTGTGAACCTCCACCGGGAACTTGGCCCCTTCAAGCAGGTGTCTCCAGACTTCAAACGCCACCTTGATGGCCAAAAGTTCCTTCTCCCAAATGGTGTAGTTCTTTCCGGAGCCGCCAGCTGCCGGGAATAGTAGGCACAGGGCAACAACCGTCCCCTGAGGCTGAAGCAGGATCGCTCCCACCGCCACATCCGGCATCGGCCTGACGATGAAAGGGGTGCGGGGTTGGGGTGCTGCAAAAGCGGCTGAGTGGTGAACAGCTGCTTCAACTTGCGGAACCCCACATCCGCCTCCGGCGCCCACCGAACGGCACCTTTCCCCGCAAACACTGGGTGATCGGATCAGCCCACTTGGCAAAGTCAGGAATGAACTTTCTGTAGTAGTTGGCAAAGCCCAGGAATCTTTGAATGTCCTTCTTGCTAGCAGGAGGTGCCCAGTCGACCACTGCTTGGACCTTGGTGTCATCCATGGCAATGCCCGTGGGAGAGATACGGTAGCCCAGAAAGTCCACTTCACGCAAGTCAAAAGCACATTTCTCCAGCTTGGCATAGAGTCCATGTGCCCGCAGTCGCAGGAGCACCTCTTTGACATGGCGATCATGGGTCGCCTGGTCTGGAGAAAAAATCAACAGGTCATCAAGGTAGACCGCCAGGTAGCGGTCCAAAAGGTCTCGGAAAATGTCATTCATGAAATGTTGGAAACACGCTGGGGCGTTGCACAAACCGAATCCCATCACCAGGTATTCGAAACTGCCCCACTTGGTCTGGAAGGCCGTCTTCCACTGGCACCCTGACGAATCCGGACAAGGTTGTAAGCCCCCTCAGGTCCAGTTTAGTGAACACCTTAGCGCCCGCATCCTCTCCAAGAGCTCGGGGATCAAGGGCAGGGGATAGCGGTTCCGGATCGTGATCTTGTTGAGTTCCCTGGAGTCATTGCCAAGGCGCAACTCCCGATTTCTTCTTGACGAAAAAGAATCGGAGCCCCGGCCGGGGATTGGGAGGGCCGAATGAACCCCCTCCGCAGGTTCTCATCCAGGAAGACTCGGAGAGCCTGTTGCTCTGGGTCCGAGAGCGGGTAGAGGCGCCCCCGCGGAATGGGGGCCCCCGGCTGTAAGTCAATGGCACAGTCATAGGGCCGGTGCGGAGGCAAACGTTCCGCCTCCTTCTCACTGAAAACATCCCAAAATCCGGCATACTTCTTGGGCAAGGTGGCCACATTCTCCACCTCTTGAGCCTGGCACGCCCGGGCCGTCATGCAGTGGCCCTGGCAATGATCGGACGAAAAATTAACTGTCTCTTAGCCCAGGAAATCTGAGGGTCATGGAGCGCGAGCCACACCATGCCCAGGACACTGGGGTAATCTGGGAGCTTGGTCACAAGAAAAGAAATGTCCTCTTTATGGGAGCTAGTCCACATCCTGGTAGGAGCTGTATACTGAGTCACAGCCCCGGTTTTCAACACTCTCCCATCGATGGTCTGGACACCCTTGGGCTCTTGGAGGTCAAGAAATTTTAATCCCGCAGACTTGGCATAGTCTGCATCAATGAAGTTATTGGTCGCTCCCGAGTCGATCATGGCATGGACCATCATCGGCCCCTTCTCGGGTGACCACAAGCTGACCATGACAAGGAACAATTGTCCAGTTTTGGGTTCAGGGGGAGGGGTGGCGACGTCGGCCGAGTGAGCGAACCCTCTTACACTCGGCCGTACCCTTCCCCCGCCGCCTGGAGGGCTTCCTCAGGCTCCGGAGGGCTGGCCACCGCTGCGGAAGCCCGAGGGGTCCTCCCACGCGGTTTCTGGGGGCAATCACGAAAATGACCCGGGCCCCCACAGTACCAACAAAGGTTGAGTCTTTGCCGCCGAGCCTTCTCAGCAGCATCTACTTTGGGCCGCACCGTACCCAGTTGCATCGGTTCGAGTCATCCACAACAGGAGTGGGGGCAGGGATCTGGCGGGCACAAATTGGCCGGTCCCGCCTCCCGCCTGGTCGGTGGTTTCTCGGCCGTGCCGACCCCCCACCTCCTCTTGTGTTGTATGGCCGCCTCCGCCCGCAAACTCGAGGCGATGGCCTCCTCCAGGTCGGCCGGCCGAGGCAATTGTAACATCTGTTGCTGGATCTCGGGCGAGAGTCCCGCTAGATACGTGTAGCGCAGGGGTGGTCCTTCCCACTTGGTCTGGCTGGCCAGCACTGAAACGGAAATATACTGAGACAAAGTCATGTCCTTCATGGTCAACCGTGCTAAATCCCGTTCCGCCAGGTCCTCATTGACGGGAGGTCCCAAGTCGCCCGGATCGCATCTAGGAAAGCGTTCAAAGTCGCCGCATGCGGGGACGTGCCATTGATGAGGGGAGTTGCCCACGTCGCTGCCATCCCTTCCATACAGTTGAACACGAAGCCCACCTGGGCCCGGGGGGTGGCAAATTCGTTGGGCCGCAACTCCAGGTATATTCGAACCTGGGCAAGGAAAACTTCCACCATCGCCGGATTTCCATTGAAACGAGCCGGGCATTCACCGACGGGTGCCGCCCTGCTCGAGTTCGCAGCTCCGCCACCTCCTCTGCAACGCCACCACTTGCGGCCCGCAAGTTCGCCATGGCGGCCGTGGAGACAATGGGAGCCTTGATGCGCAGCCGGCGGTTTCTGGTACGTCCCGTGGTGCAAAAGGGGTTCGAGGAGTTCTCCGGCCAACTGTCACGAACACCGACTTAGAACTGCCCCTTTAACACACACACGGAGACGTAGCAAAGGCTAACTAGTTTTATTGAATATAAAATAGTCCAAAAGGCAATTCTCAATGAGAGATTAAGAATAAGGCAATCAGCAAAGCTGTAGTCCAATTAAGAAAGCAAAGTTCCAAAGGATAGTTCCAAAAGCAATCGTGGGCAAAAGGCTTGGCAAGGTCTCCGGATTCACCCGGATCAAAGCAAGGTATCCGCAGCAATGCGAATCAATAGCAAGGTCAGGACTTGGTCCAAGGCGAGCCAAACTAGGCTCCGTGGTTCACTCCGCTTTCACGCCCTTCAGATCAGACGTGGCCGGAGAACTGAGGATCAGTTCCCACGGGGCCGTTCTTAATCCTTCGGCCGGGCCCCTCGACGATCTAGGGCCCGGCGTCTCCAGTCTCTACTTTCCGAACGGTGACGATCTAGGGACAGATGCCAGCTCCTCCTGCCCTGCTCTATGTCCCTGCGTCTGTTATGGGAACGGCCCCGCTCTTCCAGTTCAGTATCGCTATCTCCTTGAGAAGCAGCCTCCCCGAACTTTCCCAGCCGCTGGCCTCCATCTGCTGCTCGGCCAGGTCTTGGGAACCTCGGCCGTTTGGGAACTCATAACTATCTCCGCTATCTGCTTCGCTGCCTCCCATCTCCACCTGGTCCGCTCCTTCTCCGGGAGAATGCTCCCACCGAAATCCCAGGCTAAGCTCTCTGCAGGTGGACTGGGCAATTGCACTGCTGTCCAGTCTTGGTCTGGGCCTTCCAACTCATCCTCCGAGTCCCCTTCAGCCTGTGCGGGACCTAATGGCATCGGGACCCCCGGTGCCTCGCCCCCTCCCATTGGCACGAACGGGCCCATGGGTGCTACAGTATCTCCTAACTTACAAAAGGAATGCTTTGGCTTCCTTGGGAGGCCATACAGGTTTCATCACCTACATCTTATTAAAGGAATTGTCTTCCTTTTTATCATAGTTCATCAACTATGCATATATGTACATTACAAAGGGGCTAAACAGATCAAACCAAAAGCCAAGTACTGTTTTATATTACACTTGTGTTAATATTTGAGTAAATAGTGACACAATATACAATATTTACAATATTTCTTTAAAATAATTATCAACAGACCAATTCTCAGTTAGCTCCACTTATTTTGTGTTGCCAACAGTTCCATAAGCACTTGAATATATGCTTTTCAAAAGTATATTAAACCACAAACACCCCTATATTGGTTTAATTACCTTCTCTACTGGGCACTTTGGCTGGTGGGATTTCTTCTGTTTGGTTCTCTTTATGTTCTCTTTTTCCTATTACTTCTAGTACACAGTCTTCCGCCTTTCGTGCAAACTTGTTGGTAAAGGCTCTTGTGAGAGGGATTTTGGTGGAGTACCTGACCTAGTGGATGGTGAAGATTCTTTCACTGTTTCTTCTGTTACTTCTGAAAGGATTGATAATTTTACTTGAATGATCTGGGAGATGAAAGACAAACATATGGGGTCAAATTGAAATACTTTCTTACCCGAAACAGTTTGGTCTGTCTTAACCCTTTCCCTCGCAGGGGCCTTATCCAGTTCTTTGGCTTCTTCACTGTGGCTTCCTTCTGAATCAGACTGGTCTTCCCCTTTCTTCAACTGGGCGGAAATCCATTTCCTGTTCCTCAGGAATTGGCTCCTTTTGAACCTTCTAAGAAGAAAACAATATATGCATCAAATTTCATACATTTAATCACAAATAATGCACACCATATTATGCCAAGTCCAAAGTTTCTCACTTTTAAGGACAGGAATGCCCCAGATGAGTCAAAAGTCCCCATCTCTTCTTGGCATCTTCCAAGCACCATTCAGGAAGGCTATCCCTATCGTCATCCATACTGCCACTGCCACATCGTACTCTTCTGTAACCTCGCTCATCATCCCGATCTCGAAATCAAATTCAAATCTTCTTCGTGCTCCATATGTTCTCTCCAGCCTGCAGAACGAGGGCCGTCTAAGGGGGCGGGAAAGTTACTTTACAAAACAGTTCCATAGGGCAAGAACTTGTTTGGAAGGAGAAAAGGATGGAGGAAAAGAGGATAGGGAAAAGAGAGGACAAAGTGACAGAACTTCAGAATGTCACTAACCTGCAGTCACCCTGAAATAGGCATTTTATAAATTATTATTGTTCTTTTCCAGAATGTGGAGAATATGCCCATCCTCTTCTGAAAACATGTTATTAATGTAAAGAACTGTGTCTTCCAAATTAAAGCAACTAAACCAATAAGAACGAAACAAAATGAAATACATTTTTTCCAGTTTTCTCAGTGCACGCAACAATTGATGTCATAACATGATCAGCCATAGGGGGCAGTCTTTGCTAGTGAGACCACTCTACAAGGCTTCACCCACTTAAGAGCACCAGTCCACCAAAAATGGCTTGTCATATCTCTCTAACACCTAACTAGGAATACTTGGGGGGCTGAAGTGTAGCCTGTAATTTGTGGTCTCTAACTCAATGTATTGATTCCACCTCTGTGAAAGATTTTAGAGTTGAATAACTTATTTCTACACTTTGCTTTTAATGGTTGTGCAAGGCAACGGAGCTTGTGTGAGAATAAGGAAGTGTGTGGGGGAGTGTGTGTGTGATAATGCTAAAATTGGATCCTACTAGATACTGGCTGCAATTTGTCATTAGAAAAATGCTGTCACAATACAAATGCAAACCTCTCACTCACTGAATACAAAATATTTACTCAACATGCACATAGAACAATTTTATAAAAATGTAAAGGATGTACACTCTGCTGATCTAGAGATTATTGACATATGTTGTATAGTGCTAAATGACCTGTGCACCTTCTATCTATAGTATCCAAAATCTTCACTTGTAGTAAACTGCTCTTATTTCTGGAAATGTATGCCCTTTCTATTATATCATATGAAATGTCTGCATAGACCAATGAGCTACCGTAAATATTAGTATTATATACACAAAATGAATGACACAATTCTATCACGTGTCTATAAAATCTTAAATGCAATTACTTCAAATCTAATGGTATAATCTAATAGGAAGGTGGCTGATTTATCTAGAAAAGTTGGCTTTAGCTCGGGTCTCTGAGTTTTAAAATTCTAGATAACATTCATACTCTTCCAAAATAAGGAGATATTCCATCACTACATGCAACAAATACTGAGCACATGTGGCCCTTCAGAAGGCTGCAACATAAGAAATGGCCTAATAGACAATCAGATCAGCCAAGAACTG
>JARBWK010002695.1:0-14321 GCA_030556195.1 Anolis apletophallus | reverse complement strand
CCGTTGAACCTCAGCTGCTGTGGTTTATCCAGGCAGGTCAGGTTCCAAGGGCCCCAGGGGGCGACATTTTCCTATTACTGTTAATAGAAAAATTACTGTACCTCCTTCTCTGCCTCTCAGATCTTGCACATGCACACCTGCACCGCTTCACTGCAGTCTTCAGGAGCGTGATTGATTGATTGATTGATTGATTTTATTATTTATGAGTCGCCCTCCACGTCAGTGCTCCGGGCGACTTACACACAAAAACACATAAAAGAATCTGAGGGCAGAGGAGGAGGTACGATAATAGGATACAAGGGCAGTAAAAGAGGTGTGTTTTTCTGGGCCCAGGGCCGCTCTATCTCTTTTCCTGCAGCTTGCTCCGCTCTTCACTTACACCTTCCGGTGAGGCGCCCTTCACCTGACCAACGGGACTGCATTAGAGTCCACAAATCCTGATGAATGGATTTTCTTCTACCGTACTTGTACAGCGTTCTTTAATGCTTTCATACAGTCGCTGCATATGGCAGGAATGCAGCCACTGCTATTTTTGAGCTCCCCCACCATATGCGGCAACTACAGATTCTTCAGTCCGGATTGGAAGTTTCTGCACCGCCTATAAGTCTCCTGGTGTATAAGTCAACTCCTGCCAATAAGACGACTCCCGCATATAAGGCAACCACTGACCTTTTAGAAGATTTTCTTGGGTTAAAAAGTAGTCTTATACACCAGAAAATACGGTACTCTGTAGAAACCTGTGCTTGAAACAATGGTGTGCTGAAGTAAACTTTGGATGGCAGTTAAATATAACTTTAAAATATATCAACATAGCTACAAATGTACCTATTTGTTTATTCAGGAGGAGCGCAGAATGGTGAATCGCTCAAATATTGCAATGCGAATTCTAATTTAAATAGTTAGATTTATGAGCAATAACTGAACATCTGGAATAGCAACCACAGATGATATTTAATTTTTCTTCTCTGAATCCAAAAAAATTCCTGCTTTCTTTCCAGGACTTTCCGTGAAAAGGAGAGTTTATTGCATACCGTCAAGGTCATTGTGTTCCTTGACATTTCAACTATGATTCAAGAGAAGACCAAAATATAATTTTGCCTGAGAAGGAAAGTACAAAAGAAAGCTGAAATTAAAGTATGAGCCTCACTGCAACACACATTAATTTTTTTATATAGCCATGACAATAATGGCCTTGAAAAAGTTGTTTCCACATAGATCTCCTTGGTGGATCAGAAGAATGCATGCTGATCAGAAGATCAAGGCTGACTGGTGGTCAGGCAACTGAGGCCAATTAATGGAGGCTGGTCTTTCAGAAAAGGACCTGGGATCCAACTATGTTTATTTATTTATTTACTTTATTTATATTCCACTCTTCTCACCCCGAAGGGGACTCAGAGCGGATTACAGGTACACATACTTAGCAGACAATCCCTGCCGTTTCCACATACACAGTACACATATATAGACGAACATATAGACGAACAGAGGTATACTCTGGCCACCAGGGGGAGCTGATGCACTCCTCATCTCTCATTGTTCCCAGTGTCCCTTGTTGATCCTTCCACATTCCTCAGCGTTCCTGGAGTTCTTTAATGGCCTCATAATTCAGTCAAAATTTGCCTCCCCACTTAATGTGGTACCTTTATCTCCTACTTGACAGATGCAACTGTCTTTCGGGCTGCAAAGGTCGACAGCGGGCTACACTTAAAGGTCGAGCACCCACCTCGACCCAGGCAGACCTCAAACTCATGACCTACTGGTCAGAGAGATCTTATGCAGCTGACACTTAGCCAGCTGCGCCACATTCCCGGTGTATGCTGTGTATATTCTTGGATTTCTTGGGAACATCATTATTTGAAAATTATTTTAACAGTTATTATAAAAACAGAAAATTTCAAAGAAAATAGGGGAGGTGAAATTAAAATCCCATGTAAAGATTTTTATCCAATCAGATTCAAAACTTGCTATTATACAGATCAGAAAGAGAAGCCAGACTCCTCATGATTTGGTCCTGCAATTACCAGCCAAAGTATTCCAACTGTGGAAGTGAAATATCAAAGCGTTCCCATCTCTAATTTAACCAGATGCTTCTCCAGTTCCTCTCTGTCCACCACATCATGTGGTCACTTTGAGTTGCACCTAGCCACATCCTCTGCCCTGCCTTCTTTGCCTACCTAGCCAGCCAGCTGCCTCAATAAGTATGCATTAGCAGCCCTAAACAGCATGCAGATCTGCTACTGGTTAACCTCCCCACCCTCTCAGGTGACTTTGTGGAAGATGACATGCAATTCCAACTGGATGTGGGACATCTGAATTTGTATGACATTGTATGAATGGGATATATGCTAACATCCGCCTTGTAATACAGTACACATTCTCATGTGTTTAACCTATATCTAGATTCCATATCCTGAGCAGAAAAGGTATGTGGCAGATTCTGGAATGACTAGGATGCCCCCCCGAATTCCTCAAAATGATTATCCTGCTACATGAGGGCCAACATGGTCAAGTCAGATACGGCGATGTTCTCTCAGAGCCCTTTTTAATAACTAATGAAGTGAAGCAAGGTTGTGTTTTTGCACCAACCCTATTTACAATCTTCTTCAGGATGATGCTCTAAAGGCTATGGCAGATCTCAAAGAAAAAGACGGCATATATATACGCTAACATACTGATGGCTTCTACTTAAGCTGTCTGAAGGCTCACACCAAGACTCTAAGCTATCTAGTCCGTCAGCTGCTTTTTGCAGACGTTGCTGCCCTTGTCATCCATATTGAAGCAGCCCTGCAGCACCTAACATCCTGCTTTGCAACAGCCGCAGAGCTGTTTGGGCTGGAAGTCAGCCTGAAGAAAATGGAAGTTCTCTACCAGCCCGCACCACAGCAAGAACACCATCATTCCCACGTCAGCATAGGCAAATTTGTGCTTAAGTTCGTCCAGCAGTTCACCTACCTGGGAAGCATCATCTCTTCAGACGCCAAGATTGATAAAGAGATAGATCACAGATTAGCAAAGGCATATAGTGCATTTGGAAGGCTTCACAAAAGAGTCTGGAGCAACAAGCACCTGAGGCAAAGCACCAAAATCAGTGTGTAAAGAGCTATCATACTGTCTATTCTCCTCTATGGGTCTGAAACATGGGTCCCTATCGCCAACACCTACGACTCCTCGAACGCTCATCAGTGCTGTTTCGCACACCCTAAATGTACACTGGACTGACTATGTGACCAATGTTGCTGTCCTTGAGCAAGCAGGGATCACCAGCATTGGGGGCATGCTATTGAGAACACACCTGCGCTGGGCAGGGCACATCTCTAGGATTGAGGACCACCACCTCCCAAAGATACTACTCTATGGTGAACTCATCACGGGTCAGCGCAAGAGAGGCGCTCCAAAAAGAGATATAAGGACTCCCTGAAACAACATCTCAGGCTCGGCCAGATTGACCACCAACAATGGTCCACCCTGGCCTCACTTCGGGAGGCATGGAGACACACTATCCATAATGCTGCGGCCTCTTTCAAGAAGACACACCAAACGGGTCTCAAAGAGAAACGACAATGCAGAAAGAACCACAACTTGGAAACAACATCACCCAAGGAAGCTTTCTGCTGTGCTTTCTGCAACCGGATTTTCCTATCTCGGATTGGCCTTTTTAGTCATCAACGCGCTTGTAAAAAGCGTGGGATGAGTCCTTCCTAAGAATCTTCGTTCACGAAGTAATGCCGAAAGAGAGAGAGAGAGAGAGACAGAGAGAGAGAGAGAGAGAGAGAGAGAGATTCCATATTATGAGACATAGTAAATTAACTAGAAATACATTAGCTGTTGATTTTGGATAGCAAAATAATCTGTCTATTTAGAGGTTTAATGTGTTTTAATGCAAATGTGCATAGAAATACAGACCTACTGTATATTCCTATTTCATTTAGGAAGGGCGGATGGAAGGAAGGAAGGAAGGAAGGAAGGAAGGAAGGAGAGAAGGAGGGAAGGAAGGAGGAAGGAAGGGAGCGGCGAGGTGGAGGGCCCAGCATCCTGTGCGGCCCGCCCCTTTTCGGGCGGGCTGGGTGACGCCAGGTGTGGGCGCCAAGGCGAGCAGGAAGAGGTGGAGGGAAGCCGCGGCCTCTGCCTCCACCTCTTCCTGCTCGCCGGCAGTGCCACGCCTGATGTCACCCAGCCCTGCCGAATGGGGCGGGCGCGCAGGACGCCTCCCCCTCTGCCTTGCCGCTCCCGCCCTGTCACAAGCATGCCCGCGAGCGGCCCTGTCCCCGCGAGTGCCCCGTCCCACAAGCGGCCCCCCCCGCAGCGGCCCCACCCCCAGCGACACCGCCCCCGCAGCGACCTCGCCCCGCAAGCGACCCCGTCCCCGCTGGCCCCCCCAGGTGATCAGTCACCAGAATTCCTCGCCCTTGGGCCAGTAGAAGTTGGACAGCCCTGATATAATTAGTGTTACATCTGTTCTCACAATACGAAGACATACCATGACTAATTGTTAGTTATACCCTTTTTAATATGACTGTATGAACTATGGTGAAGAAGTTGAAGGAATATTTAAGGGAAAAGTTGGTGTCACAGCTGGAGTTATTTAGACAGGAGTTTCTAATATGGATGCTTTTTTATCTATTTACTGTATTATACCCCGCCCTTCTCACTCCAAAGGGGACTCAGAGCAGCCTTACAGTGGGCAATAATTCAATGCCATGTAAAACAAACATATAATCAAATAAACATATAATCAAATAAACATATATGTTAAAACATAGAATTAAAACATATAAACATTAAAACCAATTATTAAAAATCACACAATCTGAAATCATATTCCAGGAGCCATTCCAGTCGTTATTTCACTGTGGCGCAGCTGGCTGGGAGTCAGCTGCATTAAGATCATGACTGATAGAAAAGTAATGAGTTCAAAGCCAGCCCAGGGCGGAGTGAGCTTCCAACCATTTGTGTAGCTTGCTGTCAACCTTTGCAGTCTGAAAGACAATTGCATCTGTCAAGTAAGAAATTCATGCGGGGAGGCTAATTTAACTAATTTACAACGTCATAAAATATCCAGCAAGCATGCAAAAGAATGAGGAAGTACTTCGTCATTGTCACTGATGGACGGTGAGGCGACAGCTCCCCTGGTGGCCAGCATATCTTCATGAAGGTGGAATGTTAAATAGCCTGTCTGTCTGTCTATATATGTTGTGTGTCTGTGGTATTGAATGTTTGTCATGTATATGTGCATTGTAATCCGCCCTGAGTTCCCTGCTGGGTGAGAAGGGCGGAATATAAATACTGTAAATAAATAAATAGATATTCCAACTTCAGTTATTGCACTGTGTTAAGAACCAAAGGCTTGGTCCCACTGCCACATTTTTAATTTTTTCCTAATGGTCAGGAGGAAGGGAGCTGATCTGATTTCGCCGGGAAGAGTGTTCCATATCCAAGGGGCCACCACTGAGAATGCCCTATCTCTCGTCCCCACCAACTGCACCTGTGAAGGAGGTGGCGCCAATAGCAGGGCCTCCCCAGACAATCCTAACCTTGCAGATAGTTCATAGAGGGAGATACATTTGGCAGTTTGAATTGCCATGGCCCAATACTATGTAATCCCAAGAGCTGAAGTTTTACAAGGTCTTTAGTAGCTATCTCTACCAAAAGTGCAGATGCTTCATCAAACTAAAAAATCCCAGGATTCCATAGCATTGACCTATGCCAATTAAAGTGGAGCTGAGCTACACCAATTCTGCTGTGTAGATGCACCCTTGGACTGGAGACTCAGGGCTCGAATGCCCACTCAGCCATGTAAGCCCACCGGATGACCTTGGGCACATCACACCCCTCTCAGTCTCTGAAAACATCTTGGAAATGTTACATACTCAGGACACTAACTAATCAGCTATCCAGCATTTCTTCCCTCCATTCCTTATTCATAAAAAGTCTTGAGATGCACAAAGATTATTATTTCATTTCATTTCTCCTGATTATGCATTATTTGTCTACTAGACTGGAAGCAATACTTCTTTGAACAGACAATGCTTCTGCTACTTGGAGGACCCCTGTGATTCAAATCCAAAGGTTTATTGACTGATAACTTGTTTCTGAAGCTTTTAAAGGTAGCATGGTGGGACCTGTCCTCAGCCAATGCAATAGCTTTAATGCTTGGATTGGATTCACCAGAAGCACCTTTAAAATCATCGTAATACCTGCATCCAACATTGCTAAAAGGGATGTGGAAATCTGCCCATTTAGCATTTCTTGCATCCACAAAACCCTACCAGCATATTCATGCTGCCCATGTTCATACTGTCCACTTACTGACATAAAGAGGGGGGAGTCGTTACAATACAATACACACACCGAGATACTTTCAATAATCCAATATAAGAATCAAGTGGTATTTCATAATAAATCCATAACAAATACAAAATGTTTACATTCAAAATTCTTACACCCGGGATGGGCTCCTACCCTTAACGAGGGTTATTCAAGGTAAGTCCAGGTAGGTATGCAAGTTCGTAAAGGAGTAGGTTTTATGGAGAGATGTTGAAGGTTGTAGCAGAGGTCCCGGGGTATCGAAACTGAATCCAAACGCCTGTGAGTATCTTCCGACGAGACGGGAACATAACGCAAATCGCAGAAAGGAGTCAAGCTGCTGGGCGGCTTAGGTACTTTAAGTCACAACAATGAATGGGGTAATCTAGTATAGCCAAGTCCGTCCAAAAATCAAAGGCTGACGAGGCTATATGTATATGATGGCACCAACTCTCGTTTCGACCCTATCCCAATGGGTCTTTATCACTTATCCGGTCATAGAAGTTCGAATTGGTCTCCATGATCTCGAAAAACGCACCTGTGTAATGGTAAATCAGGAGTTTCAACCTAAACCATGGCCTTGATAAAGACCCATTGGGATAGGGTCGAAACGAGATCCAAATTCAAGGTCAATTCCCAAGCAAACCCTTTCAGTACTTTCTGTTGGTAATGAGAGTTAAATGTGCCAAGTTTGGTTCAATTCCATTGTTGCAAGAGTTCAGGATGCTCTTTGATTGCAGGTGAACTATAAATCCCAGCAACTACAACTCCCAAATGTCAAGGTCTATTTTCGCCAAACTCCACCAGTGTTCACATTTGGGCTTATTGAGTATTTGTGCCAAGTTTGGTCCAGATCCATCATTGCTTGAGTCCACAGTGCTCTTTGGGTGTAGGTGAACTATCATTCCAGAACTCAAGGTCAATGCCCACCAAACCCTTCCAGTATTTTCTGTTGGTCATGGGAGATCAGTGTGCCAAGTTTGGTTCAGTTCCATCGTTGGTGGAGTTCAGAATGCTCTTTGATTGTAAGTGAACTATACATCCCAGCAACTACAACTCCCAAATGACAAAATCAACTCCCCCCCCCACACACACACACACACACAAACCCCACCAAATTTGGGCATATCGGGTATTTGTGCCAAATTGCGTCCAGTGAATGAAAATATATCCTGCATATCAGATATTTACATTATGATTCATAATAGTAGCAACAGTTATGAAGTAACAACAAATAATTTTATGGTTTGGGGTCACCACAACATGAGGAACTGTATTAAGGGGTCGCGGCATTAGGAAGGTTGAGAACCACTGGACTAGAGTAGGTTTTCATAAATTTATCATGCATGGTTTTCTATGATTTTGTTCCTTCAGTAAAACATACGACTGACCTTGTAAAAGTACAGATTTCTGGGGCAAAATGCAGTTTATCCCACTACTAGTCCTGGAAGGTACTGTACAATTTGGAGATTTCTTCTGCACGGAAATGTAACCCCAACAGATTTCATTCCCATCTCTAATTGTTAGAAAACGTTGGCTCATTTCCTCACTTGGTCTCTTCCAGGAGAGCTGTCCTACTTTATGTTTCAATTCCCTGGACTGCACTTTTCACATTACTGTTTATTCTTCACAATATATCATCATCATCAACAGTTTCTCACTTGTTAATCGCCCTCCATTAAGAGGCTCCCACAATACCTAATAGACTGCATTAAACATTAAGAGCTCTGCTAAAAGCCAGGTCTCGAAAGTGCCTGAGAAAAGGGTAGCAAGTCACGCATGGCCCTCAAGTGGGGGGAGGCAAGGAGTTCCACAGGACAGGGGCAGAGATGGAGAAGGCCCTACGTCTTGTGCTCTCGAGATGTACTTCCCTGGGGCCTGGAACATACAGTAAGTTTAGTTGGAGGAGTCGTGGCGACCACTGATGGCGAAGAGGGGAGAGGCGGACTCTGAGACATGCTGGCCCCTGACCATAGAGCGCCTTAAAGGTCAGAACCAACAACTTCAAGGGCGGCAGCCTTGGGGGGGGGGAGCAAGTCCGGACCCCCAAAGTTTTTAAATTCAAAACAATTTTTTTTAAAAATTCCAAAAACATCCCAAAAAAGTGTGCATGTGCACGGCTGCAGAACCGCCATCTATGGCCACCGCCCCCTTGCTCTGTTCCCCTTGGCTCCTCACTCACTCCTAAAGCCCCCATAGGTGCCTCAGAAGCGGCCAAAATCGCTTCTGAGGGTGGCATGAAGGGGGCTTTAGAGAGGAGCAGCCAAGGAGCTTCCTGGCTCCTCCCTCCTAAAGTCTCCTTCATGTCACCCTCAGAAGTGGGTGAAATCCCCGCTTCTGAGGGCGGGATGACGGCTTTAGAAGGGAGGGAGCAGCTAAGGCCAGCTTCCCTTGGCTCCCCTCCCTCCTAAAGTCTCCTTCATGCCACCTCAGAAGTGGGCGGAAATCGCCCCGCTTCTGAGGGCGGATGATGGCTTTAGAATGGAGGGAGCAGCCAAGGCCAGCTTCCTTGGCTCCTCCCTCCCTCCTAAAGTCCCCTTCATGCCACCCTCAGAGTGGCGAAATCGCCCGCCTGAGGGCGGGATGACGGCTTTAGAATGGAGGGAGCAGCCAAACCAGCTTCCCTGGCTCCTCCCTCCCTCCTAAAGTCCCCTTCATGCCACCCTCAGAAGTGGGCGAAATCGCCCGCTTCTGAGGGCGGATGACGGCTTTAGAATGGAGGGAGCAGCCAAGGCCAGCTTCCCTTGGCTCCTCCCTCCTCCTAAAGTCCCTTTCATGCCACCCTCAGAAGTGGGGCGAAATCGCCCGCTTCTGAGGGCGGGATGACAGCTTTAGAAGGAGGGGGCAGCCAGGGCCAGCTTCCCCTGGCTCCTCCCTCCCTCCTAAAGTTCTCGTTCATGCCACCCTCAGAAGTAGGCGAAATCGCCCGCTCTGAGGGCGGGATGATGGCTTTAGAATGGAGGGGGAGCAGCCAAGGCCAGCTTCCCTTGGCTCCTCCCTCCCTCCTAAAGTCCCTCATGCCACCCTCAGAAGTGGGCGGGAATCGCCCGCTTCTGAGGGCGGGATGACGGCTTTAGAATGGAGGGAGCAGCCAAGGCCAGCTTCCCCTTGGCTCCTAGGGAGGGAGCAGCCAAGGCCAGCTTCCCCTTGGCTCCTCCCTCCCTCCTAAAGTCTCGTTCATGCCACCCTCAGAAGGGGGCGAAATAGCCCGCTTCTGAGGGGCGATGATGGCTTTAGAATGGAGGGAGCAGCCAAGGCCAGCTTCCTGGCTCCTCCCTCCTCCTAAAGTCCTCATGCCACCCTCAGAAGTGGGCGAAATCGCCCGCTTCTGAGGGTGGGATGACGGCTTTAGAAGGAGGAGCAGCCAAGGCCAGCTTCCTGCTCCCTCCCTCCCTCCTACAGTCTCCTTCATGCCACCCTCAGAAGTGGGCGAAATCGCCCGCTTCTGAGGGCGGGATGATGGCTTTAGAATGGAGGGAGCAGCCAAGGCCAGCTTCCCCTTGGCTCCTCCCTCCCTCCTAAAGTCCCCTTCATGCCACCCTCAGAAGTGGGCGAAATCGCCCGCTTCTGAGGGCGGGATGACGGCTTTAGAAGGGAGGGAGGAGCCAAGGGAGGCCCCGTCCTTGGGGTCACTGCCGCGCATGCGCAGCATCAGCTCCAGGGGTGGGGCTTTCCTTCCTCCTCCTCCTCGCACTGACGAGGTGGGGCAGGGGCGGAGCCAGGGCCAGGGCGGAGCCGGGGGCAGGGGCAGAGCCTTTGGCCTAGTGTGCCAAAAGGCCATGATCCGGGCCTGTCAACAGGGCACAGAATTCCGTTGGAAGCCAGGGCAAGTGTAACAGAGTTGGAGTTATGTGGCATCTCAAAGGTGTTTTTGCAAGTAGCCTGGCAGCCGCATTCTGAATAATGCGGATCTTCCGAGTAGTTGACAGGGGAAGGCCAACATACAAGGCGTTACAATAATCCAGTCTAGATGTAACCATCACATGGATTATTGTAACCAAGGCTTCCTCTGAAGGGTAAGGTGCTAGCTGGTCCACCAAAAGCTTAATAGCTTCTCAAAGTAAAAAAAAAAAGGTTTGTACTAGTACTAATGTAACAATAAGAAAAGGTTGAAGTGTAGGACGAAATCTTTGTATAAGGAAAGATCTCACAATGAAATGCTGGCTTAAAAATTGGCCTCTTATTGCAACTGATATATTAACATTTAGTGCACATGCCTGTCCTGCATTTTTAAAAATAATTCACCTCTATCTTCTAAGCTTAGTGAAGATTAAAGACTTGCACACAGTAGAAGGTGGTTTTTTTTTGTTTGTTTGTTTTCAAAAGATGATCTCTCAGTACAGATATGAAATCTGTAATGCTTCAGCTCTAAGATGTTGTTTTTGGATATCTGATCCCTTCTGGTTCTCCTTTCTGCAGTTACCGAGGATTAGGTTTCAGTTGCTTTCTCTTAAAGACAGGCCAGAATTATTATGATAAATGTGTTACCGAAATATTTAGAACAACCTGGCCCATAGGGGGCAGGAGGCCCAGAAGTACCCTAAAAGCGAGGATTTCAGCAAAAACCTTAGGTGAGTTTTAAAAGCAGCAACCTAAAAATCCCTTTCCCAAATGATCTCACCAAAGAAGTCTGGAAGAAGATGCCACTGAAGTCTTCATTCTTGTCAGCTGAGAAGGATAACCACTGCAGTTTCCTTGTTGCAAAGCAGTCATAAAGTTACATTGAAACATATGGCATTTTTATACACTTTACAGAACTGTCAAATTCAAACTTTCCCACCCCTGCATGTTGTAGGCTTCATGATGATTGGTTGGAACCTTGGTAGCCAGATGTAGTGGGAACCAATCGTGAAACAGCGCCGCTTTTGCTCTAAGAATGGGGGAGGGACAGGAATGTTTTCCAAATAAAGAGCAGCTGGAGTTTTCTTGATTAGATCACATCCATATGTTAATGAAGTTCTGAGGCTTTGACCTTTCGGGTCAAAGGAATTCTTTTGTTCTTAGTGAGAAACAGGAATTTGTCCTTAACGACCCTCCTTGTTGACAAAGGGCCACATGCAGATTCTATCCATGAGAAGTTTCAGCTTCTGGATGGTAAACAAATGAAATAACTATAGCTATGTGCTGGTTCCAAAACAGCCTTTTGTTTTCTACACCAGAAAAGCCCTATTATCATGCAAATGAAGCTAGTGGAGGGATGATTGAATCACAAGCTTTGCAGCTGGCAAGCCTTGCCTAAGGTAGCTGGCTAAAGGTAAACTGTAGCACTTCCATATTTTTAAAATCATATGGGAAAGGAAAAAACATGCAGGAAAATGGTTACATGGAAGGGGGGGTTTCAGGGAAATACCATCACCAAAATCTCATAATTACTTCATATGCAAGGAGTAGAAAGAAAGTCTATATGATCTTGAAAAGCATCAAATCCATATGCTTTGGGGAAAGTCCATCTGTGTCCTTGGGAAAATTATAAGAGAAAAGTCCTTTTTGCTAATAACCAGAGGTGAGTCAAATACATGAAAATCCTTGGAAAAACTATGTCTCCCAAACAGCTCAGGGCTTGCCCCTGTTGGCCTGTCCACATGCAACTCCGTGCACAAAGAGTCCATGGCTTCAGATTGAGTGAGGCAAGAAAACAGAGAGGTAGAAATGGCTGGAGGTCTTTTGATGCCAAATCCCAGTCTTGTGTGCTAGAGATGCCAGACCACATGTGCAGGAACGTTGGAACTCCCTGCTGCAGGTCAAACCAATTAGGATGCAGATGGGCTCTTTCTGGGGCTCATCTTCAAATGGGGGCAGGAATATGGCTGTAGGGAGCAATAGGGGGGCACTGTTCCCCCAGGTAAGACTTCCACCTCCCATAAAACTTGCATTCAGTCCTTAAATTTCAAACATTACAAACACCGAAAATCATTCACATCTGGAATTCTTTTATTTGCTCTGTTTCCATGCTCTTGTTAATTACGTGTGCTCCTGAATTTCTAAATGCTAAGCTAAAGTTTTATGTTACCGCAATATTAGAGATTTGGGAACTCCTGGTGAGGATTCTTATTGGAGGGGAAATGCTCCCATTTTAATTCCTTCCCTTTAATTCCTCTGGATCGGGAGCCAAATCTGGAGGAATTTGCATTTGAGGTGGGTGTGATTTGAAATAGGTCTGTTCTGGTGATTATATTAGTATCACACCATTCCTTCAAAGTGTACCTGATACCCCACTTTATCTTCACAAAAATATTGCAAGGTAAGTTATGCAGAAAAGTTGGTAATGCCAGTGAACTTTACTGATGAATAGAATTGTGGACACAGATATCCCAGTTCTAGTCTTACACTCTGATGCAACACTGGCCAACATTAAGCTAGTAAGAGCCCCCGGTGGCACAGTAGGTTAAACCCTTGTGCCAGCAGGACTGAAGACCGACAGTTTGAGGTTCAAATCCAGAGTGACTGTAAATGAGCTCCTCTTTCAGCTCGAGATCCCCATGTGGGGACATGAGAGAAACCTCCCATCAAAACATGCCGGCGTCCCTGGGCAACTCCTCACACCAGATGCTCCTGACACAGGGGGAAAAAAATAAGCTAGTATATTCTAGATCAGGGGTGCTCACACTTTTCAACATGGGAGCTACTAATTAAAAACCAAGTCCCAAAGATCACCTACCCAGAAATGTAAAACGATAACTATTTTCTTATTTATTTATTTATATTTGTTATTCATTTTTATGTACCGCTCCCTTCCAGCAGGCTCGGGGCAGTTTACATAAAAGGAAGTTATAAAACATCAACATTTCCCATTATTACTACACATATTAATAGAAAGGACAATATGAAAAGAGCATAAAATACATCCAACCAACCACCCCATTTCTCCCACACTGCCATATTACCACACATATTAACAGCCAGAAAGTAAGAAGAGAGGGCTTTTGAACTGCAAGGCCATTTAATACTCAGCAAGGTAAACAAAGGGGCATGCAAAAATACATCCAATCACCCCATTTCTCCCACATTTCCATATTCCCCAACATATATTTCTCAAGGAACAAAGCAAGCGGAGAGGTTTTGGAGCTAAAAGGCCATTTTTAAACATTAAAAATAAACAAAGAGACATGCCACAGAACAATCAAGCACCCACCCCAAAGTAAAAAGACCGACCTTTGAGATGCGGTAAGGAAATGACCCCAAAGCGTCCTTCTTCTTCTCCTCTGTTGTTGCTCTATTTCCATGCCGCCAGCATGCGTGTCGCTCCAAGAGCTCACGAGGAAAGTCCGAGAGGCAAAATGGGCGCTTCTGCGCATGCGTCAGCCGGGCCAGCTTTCTCATGCATCATGTCATCCAGGCCCGCCCCTTTGGTCTCCTATGACTCTGGTGGCTGGAGAAGGACAGAGGGAGGGGAGGGAATCAAAAGAGGGGCCCATTCTGCCCTGGACTCTGGAGCTTTTGGAGGCGGCGCGCAAAACAGGGAGCGGGAGGAGCACCACGGAGGACTCTTTGCAGTGTGCAGGGGTGCGTGAAGAGGACCAACAGCAAAAACCTGGTCAGGGCCTGAAGATCACCAGGATGAGGCCCGAAGATCACCCTGGTGATCGCGATCACCATTCTGAGCACCCTGTTCTAGATGTACCAAACATAGTTTTCTGCCTAAGATGGGCCAATTCTGCTAAGTAAAAGCCATTCAGCACTTCAGCTAATAAGGTTAGATAGCAAGCAGAACTTCACCTGTAGTCTCCTAATGTCCTAGTGTAACTAGGTCAAATATATGGAACAAAGAGGTGGTGGTTACCTCCTTTCCAAAATAATTTCAATTCATTACAAACACGGCAGCCATACTAATACAGGAAGATCCAAGAGTGAGAATATTACAGCTATATCCATTACTCACAGGTTGCCAATTAGTTTCTGGGAAAGTTCAAAGTGTTGGTTTGACCTTTAAAGCCCTACATTGTTTGGATCCAGGTTACCTAGAGGATCATCTTCTCCCATACAATCTGCCCCAAACACTTATGTTCTCTTGAGGGCAT
>JARBWK010002694.1:0-14322 GCA_030556195.1 Anolis apletophallus | reverse complement strand
TCAACAACATACACAGTCATTCCAAGTTAAAACAATATTCAATCCATAAAACATTGACCCTCTTCATCCATTTCCATTAAAATCCCCATCTAACATGCTGCTTAGTGCTGGGGTGCAAACGCCTGGTCCCAAAGCCAGGATTTTACCTTTGTCCTGAATGCCAGGAGGGATGAGGTGGACCGGACCTCCATAGGGAGCGCATTCCACAGGCGGGGAGCCACTGCCGAGAAGGCCCTGTCCCTCGTCCCCACCAACCGCATTTGAGAAGTCGGCAAAGCGAGAGCAGGGCCTCCCCGGATGATCTTAGGTTACGGGGTGGGACGTAGCGGCTGATGCGGTCGGACAAGTAAGCTGGGCCAGAACCGTATAGAGCTTTAAAGGTCAAAACCAGCACTTTGAATTGAGCTCGAATTGACAGGCAGCCAGTGGAGCTGGCACAACAGGGGGGGGGGGGGGTGTGCTCCCTGTATGTGGCTCCCGTTAATAATCTGGCTGCCCCCCCCGGGACAAATTGCAATTTTCGAAATGGCTTCAAAGGCACCCCCACGTAGAGTGCGTTGCAGTAATCTATTCGGGATGTGACCAGAGCGTGACGACCGTAGCCAGATCAGACTTCCCAGAGGTACGGCGCAGCTGGCGCACAAGTCTCAATTGTGCAAAAGCTCCCTGGCCACCGCTGAGACCTGGGGCTCCAGGCTCAGCGATGAATCCAGGATCACTCCCAAGCTGCGAACCTGCGTCTTCAGGCATATTCCAGCATATACAGACACAAAGGCAAACATTCAATTTCTAGAAACAATGAAACACAGAGACACAGGTAAAGGTAAAGTCTGTTTACCTTTTGCAGTCTGTTTATCTGAATGTGGACACACCTTTCTCTTAAGAGCGCCAGAAGTTGATTTAATTGGCTCTAAAAGGAAAGTGTGCTTTAAAGTTCAGTCTGAAAGTAGGAAAGTGCATTTCGGCTTTAGACAGGAAACCCTGCTTTAAATGGACAGGTTATTAATTCTGAGAGAGAAGAGGGAAGTGTGCACATGCCATCTTTTTTCCCCCCTTTTTAAGTAACGTTGGGATAGCTATTAGCCATTTATCATGAGCGTTACTTCATTGCAAAAGAAACTCAAATAGCCTTGTGCTTCGACCGAAGTAGCAGATTTCAGCAGACTTTCCTAAAGTATTTAAGAATAAGTTATTCGTTATTATTCCAGAATAAGCCCGACAAATTCACATACTCCCAGGCAAGTATATATAGAACGGCAAGCCTAGTATGCTACTTTAATTGCATTCTTCCCTCTAGCCTCTCAGTTCTTTCTTTCCTATTTTGGTGCTTCTAGTCTATAAGGCTAAATTGCTAATTTCTACTTGTAGCAAAGTGGTTACTTAAAGATTGTTTTGAACTAGAAGATGGTTGGGTCCGTGTTCACAGAGAAACCCAAAATACACCTCAAACATTTACCTCTGTGACGGCTGTTGTGTGGTCATGACTCAAGTGAGGTCACGGCTGGGACAGATGATTGCGGGGGTGAGAGAGAGGCTAATCTTTGGGTACTACAGCCTTTCGAGAATAGAAGTACTATATAAAACAATGATGCAGCCTCGCATGCTGCCCGTTCCTGCCTTTTTCATTCTCTCATATATATAATCACATATATTTTGACAATATTTTCCCTATTTTGGATGTCTGTATGTTTAACTTAGGAAAGTATACCACAATTTAATGAGAGCTTGGGTCACCAAATTTAAACATGCTCCCATTTTAACCACCTTTCTAAGAGCTGTTGTTGATACTCCAGGCATGACAAATGACTTGTTTTAAAAGCTGATGGTTGTAGAAAGCTTTACACAATGCGATCTCTCCAAACAGAAGCTGCCAAAGTCATACAGAGGTGATGCTTGTAACCCTGCAAAGTATCAAAGATCATATAATTTCAAATATACACATAAAGCAATTCATCATAATGATATAGTAATACTAGCTGAACCCGGCACGCGTTGCTGTGCCCTATTTAGGAGTTGTGGGTACGTCTGGGTATGTAAGGTTTTGAAATGATGTGGCTATGTGTGTTGTGTGTGTATATATGTGTATGTTTGTGTTTTTATATGTGTATATATGTGTAGTTGGTTTTGTGTATGTTTTGGTGTATGTGTTTGTGTGTTTGTGTTTTTATGTGGGTGTGTGTTTGTTTTTATATGTGTTTGTGTATTTGTGTATGTGTGTATATATCTGTATGTGTGTGTATTTGTGTTGCTGTAGATATTTATGTTTGTGTGTGTTTGTATATATGTGTGTGTGTATATGTGTATGTGTGTATATATGTGTGTGTATGTATGTGTGTGTTTATGTGTATATATGTTGTTGTGTATGTAGTATGGGTGTGTATATATGTGTGTGTGTGTATGTTGGTTGTGGTTTTGTTTGGTGGGTTTATGGTATTTGGTTTTGTTTATGGTTGTTTATTAGTATGTGTTTTGGAGTCTTGTCTGTGTCTGCCATGTCCTTCTTTTGTGTGTTCTTTTTCCTGTTGTCTGTCTTTGTGGGTGTGTGTCTGTTGGGAGGGTGTCGTTCGTAAGATGCTGTTGTAGGAGGTGGGTTTGGCGATGGGACTACATTTTCCAGAAGGCTTTGCGCCGGCCTTTGGGAAGGAAGGGGCGTGGCTATGGGGCTACACTTCCCTGATGGCCCCGGGTCTCCTGCGTTCTCTGTGAGCGGCGCAGAGCCTTCTGGGACGTGTAGTCCCATGGCCAGGGCCACTTGCTATACCGATTTGCAGGCGTTGGTGCACCCGGATATTGCGGGCGATGTCCTTGTCTCCTTGTCCGCCACGTCCTCGGTCTGACCCGGCGGCTCCCATCCGTTACCGGAGCCGGCTGGGCCCCGTGCCTCCTTGGCCTCCTCCCCTCGCCTCCTTGGCCTCCTCCGTCGTCTTTTCGGGAGTGGGTCGCGGCCCGGGTTCCTGAGGGGCTTTGTTGTCGGTGAGGATCGGGTTTCGGGAGCGGCTGGGAGGCGGTGATGGTTCTGGCCTTCTTCCTCGTGGTTTTGAACCCGGGCCGTGCCGTTTGCCTCCTTGGCTTCTGCCGTCGGTCTCTGGAGTGCTTGGGAAGCGGCGGAGGAGGGGAGCATGGTGTTGGCCGTGCTGATCGGTTTCTGGAGTGGCGTAGAGGCGGCGAAGGAGGTCGAGAAGGCAGCGGAGGTGTGTGTGCGTGTTGTTGTTTCTGTTGGGTAGTGGGCAGGTATGGAGGGGGCTTGTGGTTTGGGGTTTGCTGCGGTGCGGTTTGTTGTTGCGCATGCTCGGTGCGGTGAGTTTTTGTTGGCGGGCATTTTGTGTGTTCAGTGTTTTTGCGCATGCGTAGTAATGTTGTTTTTCGGGGGAGGTTTTGGGGGTGTTGTGTTGTGTTTTGGGGTGTTTTCGTGGGCGGAGTTTGTACCTCGGGGTATGTATGAGTGGCCCTGTGATTTTCGTGTGTGTGGGACATGTAGTTTTGGCGTGCATTTGTCCCGTTGCACGACCACTTCCCTTTTATATATATAGATACAGCAAATTCTTAGCCCGGGATGGGCTCCTACCCTTGAAGCGGGTTATCCCTTTCGGGGCCGTTCAAGTAAATAAGAACAGTCAGTTCGTGGAACATAGTCAATAAATTGAAGAACAAAGGTAGAGGTCTCGGGAATAGAGTCCAAACGCCCGTAGGTGTAGATGATCGAAATTAAAGCGGAGTTAAGGTGCTGCTGCGGTTCCGTAGCAAATGATGGCGAAATTGCAGGTAAGTCGAATTGGCTGGAACCGATCAGCATGATGGCACCAACTCTCGTTTCGATCCATATCCAACAGGGTCTTTATCAAGGTCAGATATAAAAGTTTAACTCCTAATTCGCAAGTAGGACAGGTGCGTTTTCAGAGCCATAGAGGTAAGATCATAGTGGTCCAGCCGTGGAAGTATGATCTTACCTCTATGGCTCTGAAAACACACCTGTCCTACTTGCGAATTAGGAGTTAATCTGGTATATCTGACCTTGATAAAGACCCTGTTGAATATGGATCAAACGAGTTGGTGCCATCATGTAGATATTACCTTGTCGGCCTCTAAATACTGATCGGTTCCAGCCAATTCGGACTTACCTGCAATTTCGCCATCATTTGCTATGGAACCGCAGCAGCACCTTAACTCCGCTTTAATTTCGATCATCTACACTCTACGGGCGTTGGACTCTATTCCTCTACCTTTGTTCTTCAATTTATTGACTATGTTCCACGAACTGACTGTTCTTATTTACTTGAACTGCCCTTAAAGGGATAACCCGCTTACTATATCATTATGATGAATTGCTTTATGTGTATATTTGAAATTATATGATCTTTGATACTTTGCAATTTTGCTGTTTCCGAGTGTGGTTTGCATTCTGCAAGCTCTCCCTGTTTTTGTTTACCTGATGCTTGTAACTCTCCCACCAAACGAGTCTAGTGATGAGGAGTATCATCTCATTGGTAGCCACTAGGCCTGGGCAATCATGGTTCTAAATGGTTCTAAAGTACTTACAAAACTAAAGTTCTGGTGGTGAACACTAGGTGGCGCTGGTGCTTTGCTTCTACAGTGTCGCTAAAGTTTGTTTATACTAGCTGTACCCTGTCACACGTTGCTGTGGCCTATAGGAAGAATTTTTGAAGTCGAGGTAGATATCTGGGCTATTATAAAATAGAGGTACCTACCTATTCCTTCCCCCTTTTTCTTCCCCTTCCTCTTTCTCATCTTTCTTCCTTCTCTACCTCTTTCTGTTATTCATTCTTTTACTCTTCAGTTCCATCCTTCCTTCTCTCTTTCCTTCCTCCCCCCCCCCTTCACTATTTGTTCATGTCCTTTCTTCCCTCCCTGTTTCCTTCCTTCTTCCACTTTTTATTAACTTTTCTCCTCCCTTCTTTACCTCTTTCATGCCTTTCCTTTCTACTTTCTCTTCTTCCTTCCTTTGGTACCTCTTTCTTTCTTTCTTTCTTCCTTTCTTTCTTTCTTTCTTTCTTTCTTTCTTTCTTGCTTGCTTGCTTGCTTGCTTGCTTGCTTGCCTGCCTGCCTGCCTGCCTGCCTGCCTGCCTGCCTGCCTGCCTGCCTGCCTTCTTGCCTTCTCTCCTTCTCCCTTTCCTTCCTTCCCCCTTTTCCTTTTTCATTCCTTCCCTTTTTCCCTCCATCCTTTCTTCTCTCCTTCCTTCCTGTCTGTTCTCCCCTAATACCATGTTAGAGTCCCTTCTAACTCTGAAGTGGCTGAGAGGGGAAAGGCAAAGTCCCGAGGCTGTCAGAAATAGTGTTTGGTTGCCCCTGTGGTGTTATTTACTTCCCGGCGGATGTCAGGTGGTGCAATGCCAGCTAAACAGTGTAATTTCTCCAGTGGTGTAGGGCGCAGACAACCCGTGTTAATGTGGCGTGTCTCATTAAGAGCTACATCCACTGTTTTAGCGTGGTGAGATGTGTTCCACACTGGGCATACGTATTCAGCAGCAGAGTAGCATAGCGCAAGGGCAGATGTCTTCACTGTATCTGGTTGTGATCCCCAGGTTGTGCCAGTCAGCTTTCGTATGATATTGTTTCTAGCGCCCACTTTTTGCTTGATATTCAGGCAGTGCTTCTTGTAGGTCAGAGCATGGTCCAGGGTAACTCCCAGGTATTTGGGTGTGCTGCAATGCTCCAGTGGGATTCCTTCCCAGGAGATCCTCGGAGCTCGGGATGCTTGTCTGTTCTTAAGATGAAAAGCACATGTCTGTGTTTTAGATGGGTTAGGAATCAGCTGGCAGTAAGAGCACCTAGAGCTTCGGAGAGCTTCTGTTCAATCATCTTAAAGCTCCCTGCCTGAGTGGTAATGGCACGATCGTCAGCATAGATGAAACTCTCGGTCCCTGCTGGCAGTGGCTGGTAATTTGTGTAAATGTCGAACATTGATGGAGCAAGTACGTTCCCCTGAGGCAGGCCGTTCTTCTGTTTTCGCCATCTACTTCTTTGGCCTTGGAACTCAACAACAAAGCTCCTGTTTTGTAGCATATTTCCTGTGAGGTGGTAATCCTTTGTGATCTATATATATAAAAATCGAGTGGTCGTGGGTTGTCCGTTATGCACGGCCAAACTATACGCCCCACTAACACAAATCCCACGAAACACATTCCCCCAGACCACGAGGTACATACATAGCACAAAAAAACCCCACCTCCCTACCTTGCAAACCCCCCAAAAACCGCCCCTAACCCCCCCCCCCCCCATTGCCTCCCGTTCTGCGCTGGCCGCGAGCACTGCAAAGAGGGGAGAGCAATCGCGCAGGCGCACTCCGACCCCCTCCCAACCCCCCAACCCATCCCGTCACCCTCTCCCCCACTCACCGGGACCTTCGCAGCCACACCGGGCGGCGCCTAACCGCCTCCTCGCCATCCTCACCGTGCCCGCACGTCCCGGTCCCAGAGCAGCTCTGGGGCGCCGCACTACACTTCCCGAAACCTCCGCGCATAAACCAGAAGTGGCCATGCGGGGCCTTCTGGGAAGTGTAGTCCGAAAGGCCGGACTTCCCGAAAGGGGCCTGACGCCACCCAGCACAGCCAAAAGAGGCGGGCGCGTCGGCGCTGGCCATGCGTGGCAGGGTGGGAGGTAGGCCCGGAGATCGGCGATCCGCCCTCCGCCCCGTGTCCCAGCGGTTCCAGCGGCCGCGCCTGAAAGAAGGTAAGCTCCGGGCTTACCTTGCTTCACGCCGGCGCTGCAACCGCGGGGACACGGCGGAGGGCGGATCGCCGATCTCCGGCCTGCCTCCCACCCTGCCGCGCATGGCCAGTGTCGTGACGCGGCCCGCCCTTATTGGGAGACAGAGAGGAAATGAGAGAGACAGAGGGGGGCCTGAGAGAGAGGGGGAGTGAGACAGAGAGAGACGGGGGAGGGGAGAGAGAGGGGAGTGACACAGAGAGAAAGAGGAGGCGAACAAAGAGAAGGGGGAATCAGACAGCGAGAGAGAGGAGGGGGAGAGAGAGGGGGGAGTGAAACAGAGAGAGAGGGGGGAGGGGAGAGAGAAAAGGGGGAATCAGACAGAGAGAGGGGGGGGAAGTGTACATACACATATACATACACATAAACACACACATACATACACATACATACACAGACACACAGACAGATACATACACACACATACATACACATACATACACACACACACATCCATACACACACACATACACATACATACACAAACACATATACATACACAGACACACACACATGCACACACATACATACACACACACCAACAGACACACACACATACAAACACACATACATACACATACATACACACACACATACAGACACACAAACACACATACACATATATACACACACAAAACACATTGTCAAATCATTTCCAACCCTTACATACCCACACTTCCACACATCTCCTAAATAGGGCACAGCAACGCGTGCCGGGTTCAGCTAGTATTATATATTTTTTGAAGTATCATAAACCGCTGACAGGTCTATGAAGACAGCTTCTGTGATCTGCTGCCTTTCAAAGCCATCTTTGAATGTGGTGCAGCTGGCTAAGTGTCAGCTGCATAAGATCTCTCTGACCAGTAGGTCATGAGTTCAGGGCCTGCCCGGGTCGAGGTGGGTGCTCGACCTTTAAGTGTAGCCTGCTGTCGACCTTTGCAGCCTGAAAGACAGTTGCATCTGTCAAGTAGGAGATAAAGGTACCACATTAAGTGGGAGGCAAATTTTGACTGAATTATGAGACCGTTAAAGAACTCCAGGAAAACTGAGGAATGCGGAAGGAACAACAAGGGACGCTGGGAACGCTGAGAGATCAGGAGTGTGTCAGCTCCCCCTGGTGGCCAGAGTTTGCCTCTGTTCGTCTATATGTTGTATGTGGAAACGGCAGGGATTGTCTGCTAAGTATGTGTACCTGTAATCCGCTCTGAGTCCCCTTCGGGGTGAGAAGAGCAGAATATAAATAAAGTGTATTATTGTTATTATCTTCTATGTGCTGAGTCAAGTTCAGCACTTGCAATGTGCAGCTTTTGCCTTTCCTGAAGCCAGCTTGCTGTGGAATCAGAAATGGGTCTATTTTTTTTTCCATAATTGCTATAATGTGATAGTGTGAAAGGTCTATTGGTGCCTTCCAGCTATGTAGAATTGTCATGGATTCACAACCTTTTCCCAACTTTAGCACTTGCTACTGGGCCACTTGCAGCCTTTTCACAACTGCTTTGCAGTTTACAAGTAATTTAACTGTCAGCATACATTTTATCAGAAGAAGCCCAGCTATTAAAGACCCTGTTGATAAAATACAAGGACATGGCCTTCATAATTTGCAGGATGATTCTATGCTCTTATGCTACTTTATTTATTTCAGGGGAAAGCAGCTAAGGATGAGAAGGAGATGCGAACATTGAATCTAAGGAGCCTGCAGTACTTGGAACGATATATCTATCTCATCCTCTTCAATGCATATCTTCACTTGGAGAAAAAGGACTCTTGGCAGAGACCTTTCAGCGTCTGGATGCAAGAGGTAAACACCAACCACTTTCAACACACTTTTGACAGCAGGAAGTTTGCCATTCATTCTTTTTTAAAAAAAAAAACGCTAAGGGTTTTAAAGCTAGGAATGAACGATGAAGGTGGAGAAATATGAAAAAAATATAGCCCAGTTCATTATCCTGACGTGATTATGCTCACAGGTATACTTTGCATGTTGAGCACAACTCACAACCATTGCTAGCTATCATTAGCATTTATTTTATTACAAAACTATTGGCATTCGTTATATTATAGAACAGGGCTGTCCAACTTCTACGGGCCCAAGGGCCGGAATTCTCGTCACTGATCACCTGGGGGGCCGAAGGGTCTGCCCCCGCCTCCGCCCCCCCCCCCCGGCTCCACCCCGCCCCTCCCTGGCTCCAATTTACTTACAATTATTATTATTATTATTATTATTTCACATTTGTCTGTCGCCCCCCAACGGCTCGGGCGACTTACAACAGTTCGTAAAATACAATTGTCAGATAACTCATAATAACTCACAGTAATACCATTAAGATGGAATTACAATTAGAACAGTTGAAACAACAAATGGAGTCGCAGTGGGCTGGCAGCTAGGCGGTGCGAGCTAAAGTTTAGCTAACTCCGAAGGCTTGACCTTGAGTTGTGGAGTTGTAGTTCACCTCCATCCAGAGAGCACTGTGGACTCAAATAATGATGGATCTGGACCAAACTTGGCATGAATACTCAATATACCCAAATGGGAACACTGGTGGATTTGGGGGAATGTTTCCTAATACCTTTGAGTTATTTGAGTCCACACTCAAATTGGGACACACCAAAAAAACCGCCCAAACACCTCAATGCCGTTGCAGGGCTTGATGGGGCCTCCTTTCCCAGAGGCGGGTGGAGGAGGCCCAAAGAGCTCCCTCCCTCCCTGAAGGGAAAACAAGCCGCAGGGGCAGGCGCAAAGGAAGCCACGTTGCACCCTGCACGCGGGGGAAGGCAACACAACAAGGGGGAGAGGGCGCGGAGGAGGAGAAGGAAGCGTTGCCAAGGAAACCGCCACTTAGGGACCCCTCCCCCCCTCACCCAACGTCCCACTGTTTTTAGATTGATTGATTCGAGCCAGGCCCTTCCATACCCATACTGCGGGAGCCCCGCCACAGGGCCGAAGCGCCAACACCGCCGCCGTCCTCGAAGAGCCCAGCTGGAGCCGAGGCCAAGCTCAGGCCGGGTGCGGCGGCTCTCCACAGGAAGAGGACGGAGCCAGGAGGGGCTTTCCCTGCCTCACTCCCCTCCTCCCTCTCTCTGAGGGAATGGGGGCTGGCCTGGAAGCAGCCGCGAGGGAGGAGGAGGCGCGCGCCCAGGCCGGCCGCAAATCCCGCGGGACCCGAGATTTCGGCAGCATCGCGAGACTACGCCAGCCACAGACGGGATTTCGACCACCCTCGAAATCCCGTCTGTGGCTGGCGTAGTCTCGCGATGCTTGCCTAAACCCAGAATTAGGGGTTTTTTTAAATTTAATTTTTATTTTTAATTTGTATTTTATTAAAACAAGTTAGGGAAGGGGCTCGGGGGCCGTGTACGTGTTGGACAGCCCTGTTATAGAACACATACAAAGGAGGAATTTACTAACATCAAACACTGAGTACTTGTACTGTCTATCAGTGACATAAACTAACACATTTTGTGCGGTTTTCAAATATTCCGAATGTGTTTCCTTGTTTTTAAAACTTCCTGAATATCTGGTTTGCCCTTGCTGCTAAACTGCCATTTTTAATATAAGTATTTGCAATCATGATGTCTCTCTTCCACACAATGAAATTCCTTTCTATAGAAAAGCTGCTGAAGGGATCAAGATTATTATAACCCCACCTCACCCCTTAGACCAGGGGTCGGTAACCTATGGCTCATGAGCCAGGTGTGGCTCTTTGGATGATTGCATCTGGCTCTTCGTTGAGGAGGGGGTTCGTAGGGACTCTTCCCTTCTCCTCTCCCTCCTCTCCCTGCCTCTTCCACCGCTTTCGCCCTTCCTGGCTTCCTGCTGCAGTCCCTCGCGCCCCTGGCTCCGCTCTGTGTGTGCATGTATCTCTGCTGCCTTTGCGAGGGAGAGGATATCTCTCTCTCGCGCGCGCACTCTCTCTGCTGCCTTTGCCGAGGAGAGGAGAAGGGAAAGATGTGACCCAAAGACTGGGGGTGGGATGCTGCTTCTTGAAACAGCTGGGCGAACAACAGCTATGAGCAACTTTTGAAACTAGAGCGCAAGAACAAGGATGTTGGCAAGAAAAGCTAGAAGTTTGAAATCCTATTCCCAGGCCCCAGGGCCGTAGCCAGGATTTTGATTCGGGGGGCTGAGTTTGGCTCGGGGCTGAGACTGGGTGGAAGAGGGTCTACCCTAGCAAACCTTTTGTATTGTTATCCCAATAACCCCATGAATGTGGGATATAATGAGCATGGTGATCAGATCATGATATGAATAAACATAACAGTTTAAATAATGTACCAGTAAGGCCTTTTCGCGGACCACCCTGAGAATTTCGGGGGGGCTGAAGCCCCCTTAGCCCCCCCCTGGCTACATGCCCGCCAGGCCCGGATGATGGCCTTCTGACGCCCTAGGCCAAAGGCTCTGCCCCCACCCCTGGCTCCGCCCCACCCCGGCTCCGCCCCGCCTCCTCGCCGGCATGAGGAGGAGGAGGAGGAAGGAAAGCCCCACTCCCGGAGCCGATGCGGCGCACGCGCAACAGTTGCCCCAAGGGCGGGGCCTCCCCACGGCTCCTCCCTCCCTCCTAAAGCCATCATGCCGGCCTCAGAAGCGGCTGAAATCGCCCTTTCAGGTTGGCATGGTGGCTTTAGGAAGGAGGAGCCACGGGAGGCTCCCCATGGCTCCTCCCCTCCCTCCTAAAGCTGTCATGCTGGCCTGAAAAGGGGCGCGGCATCGGCTCTGGGGGCGGAGCCGGGGGCGGGGGCAGAGCCTTTGGCCTAGGGCAGTGTTTCTCAACCTTCCTAATGCTGTGACGCCTTAATACAGTTCCTCATGTTGTGGTGACCCCTAACCATAACATTATTTTCATTGCTACTTCATAACTGTATTTGTGTATGTGTGTGTGTGTGTGTGTGGGGGTGATTTTGTCATTTGGAAGTTGTAGTTGCTGGGATATATAGTTCACCTACAATCAAAGAGCATTCTGAACTCACCAACAATGGAATTGAAACAAACTTGCCACTCAAAATTCCCATGACCAACAGCAAATACTGGAAGGGTTGGGCGGGCATTGACCTTGAGTTTGGGAGTTGTCGTTCACCTACATCCAGAGAGCATTCTAGACTCAACAAGGATGGATCTGGACCACACTAGACCACCTAATCAATATACCGATATGTGAACACTGGTGGAGTTTGGGGAAAATAGATCTTGACATTTGGGAGTTGTAGTTGCTGGGATTTATAGTTCACCTACAATCAAAAAGCCCCTTGCACCCCACCAATGTTAGAATTGGGTCAAACTTCCTATACAGAACCCTCATGCCTTGAAGGAACTAGCTGGTGTGAGCCTCCATCCCACATCACACACTCTCCCTCACCCACACATGTGCATCATGCTGCCATGCGCCAAGCACGCCTGCTCTCCCCTCCCTGCTTGGAGTCTCAGAAACAGCCCTCCCCTTGGCTGGGAGGCCTGCCAATCACAGCAGAGGAGAGCTTAAGGTGGGGGAATTCGCAGAGAATTTCCAAAAAAAAAGAAGGACAAGCGGAGAGATCTTCAACCTTCTCTGCCAAAGGGCTTCCTAAGACCATCAGAAATATATGTTTTTTGATGGCCTTTGGCGACCCTCTGAAACCCTCTCGCGACCCCCCTGGGGGTCCTTACCCCCAGGTTGAGAAACACTGGCCTAGGGCGTCAAAAGGCCATCATCCGGGCCTGGGAATAGGATTTCAAACTTCTAGCTTCTCTTGCCAACATCCTTGTTCTTCCGCTCTAGTTTCAAAAGTTGCTCATAGCTGTTGTTCGCCTATGTTTCAAGAAGCAGCATCCCACCCCCAGTCTTTGGGTCACATCTTTCACCAGTCTTAGTTTTTGAGTAAGATGTGGGCGAGGCTTTCTTTACAGAATGCATTCCCATGGAAAACAGCTGTTTTCTTATTTGGGGTGGGTCCATTATTCTCAGTGTGTTTATTTATTTATTTAGTAATTTTTGGCAGGGGACAAATCTCATCTAGCTTAACTAGCTGAACTAGCTGGCTCCTTGCCCAAGGCTTCAGCAGCTGTGGGCAAACAGGGAGTAGGTCTGGCATGGGGCAGCAGACGGTTTTGTGAGGTGATCCTTTTGGGGAAAGTGATGGAGGAATTGTTGGTGAAGCTATGATTCCATCTTCTTCTTGCCTAGAACCAGCATTTGGTAATTTTTTAAGCCGTGGGGCCCTTTCTGAAGGAAAAGTTTCTCATGCAGCCTCTTCTGCCTTCAGGGCCTAAAATGCGCTTTAAAAGGATGGACATTGCAAGCTATGGCCCTGAAGGTAGAGAAAAAGCCGCCCCACATACAGGGAGACCTGGAATATCTTTAATAATGAGTGCTAGATTCAAAATAGTGAACCAAACAAGTTTTATTGAAAAACAACAGGTAAAAATGCTGTTGGCTCAAAATGCCTAGTTGGTTGCAAAAGGAAGTCCTTGAAAAAGGATGCAATCACTTGCCTCTTTGTTTTCAGAGTGATGGTGCTTCCTTTGATTCCAGGTTTCCTGCTGCCCTCTAGCTTGTAGGAACACAGAACTAGTCACAAGACTCAGATATAAAAGTATCTATTTCATGTTAATATAATACACAGCATTGGGATATACAAATGTAACAGATCTTGCGTAGGACATATCACATATAAGTACATAAGAGGGAGACGCAATATCCACAATATATCAGTATCTGTAAATCATAATAGAGGCGCAACTCCCCATCAAAATAGTGCAATAGTCCAAAATATCATAGAGGTGCCCATATGCCGTGAAGTCCAAACAGCAGACGATAAACGGACACAGGAGGCTAGATATGCTCCAAATCATAAGTTCAAAAGTTGGCCGACGGGCTGGCGATGCCAAACTTTTCGGGCCACTCCCGTTTGGCCTCGGCGGGGCTTTGTCAAGGCCATAAATGTTATTTCCGTGGTCCAAATATCAGTCAGCGAAGCGTTCAGGCTTAACCTTACCGCGGCGGTAAGGTGACCAAAGGTGATTTAGACTCTAGCTTGTAGGCCCATAAAGTCCTGTAAAGCCCCAAATCCGCAGTCTATGTTGAGGACAGGTCCTCCTTTGTGCTGCAGGCTTCGGTTGAGAGCGAAGGTTAGGCTTAGTAGGCGAACTAAGATGCTTTGTCTCAGCAATGGCTTAGATTCCACCTTACTATGTGAATGAACCAGAGAGGAAGTCCTGCCTCTCATGTGACCTCTGGAAGAGGAGGCGTTAGGGGCGGTTGTGAACAAGTCTAGAACCACGCTGACCACTTCGTGTCTTTTTAAACTGTGTGGCATGGACAGCCACCAATTATCAATGTTTTATTTTCTATTTTAATTATTATCTTGCTGCCACCATTTGTCAATGCTTGACCACAAGATGTGAGGGTCTTTGTGAATAAACGACTTATGGGTCAGTGACAGATGGATGGAGAGGATTTATGTGAACTAATTAGCCTTCCCACTAAGTGGTACCTTAATTTCCTACTTGACAGATGCTACTGTCTTTCGGGTTGCAAAGGTTCGACAACAGACTACACAATAGGTCGAGAGCCCACCTCAACCCGGGCAGGCCTTGAACTCATGACCTTCTGGTCAGTAGAGATCTTA
>JARBWK010002693.1:0-14323 GCA_030556195.1 Anolis apletophallus | reverse complement strand
GTTACACCTCTAAATGAGAACAATAGACGTTTCTTGTTAGTACTTTCACACAGTATGGTATCACTGCTTGGTCTCCTGATGTCCTCAAACTGAAACATTGACTCCCAGGCTCCCTGCCAGCAGCGGAGGGGGTCAAGCTCTCTGTCATGCGCAATGCCTCCTCAATTCGCATTAAGTTTTCCCATTGCATTTAACACTCTCCGTTCCGTTTTCCTTGCACCCATCTAGCCTATGTTATCTGAAGTCAGGCACAGGGTGTATTAAAAGCCTTAATCACAGTGTTATTCTCATATTGCAAGTGCCTGTATGATTTTTGGCACAGGAACCCGCATCTCTTAAGCTAAACACGTATGTAGCATCACTCTCTGACTGTACTTTTTACTCGGAAAAGTACCAAACCTGCTATAACACAGTCTTAAATTAGGCTTTTCTTGCCACTTTTATGCGTCAAGATAAACTACAGGTTAGCTCTCCCAGCCAAACCTCTGGACTGTTCCTTTTAACTGTTAGAAGTTATCCTTAACTTCTTCTCTCAGCTTTTATCCTAGGCTGAGTATCCTAACACCTTCTCAACTCCTTGAGTTGGACTGGATTAACTATCCACCTCTCAGCTCGAGCTGGTCTAAACACAACTGCTCTCTCTGAGCTTCTCAGCACCAACTGACTCTGGTCACATCTGCTGGCCAACTGACAAAATTCAAAACTCTCTCCCAGAATTCTACTCCTGGCTCTGACAGAAGGCTGTTGACTCCTCCCACTTCTGCCTCACAGCCACGTTGCTATGGCAACTCTGCTCTCCCTGCCGAGACGTGCTCTTAATATTTATTTATTTATTTATTTATACTTCAAACTTGTTTACCGCCACTCCCCGAAGGCTCAGAGCGGTTTACAAAAGCTTGAGTGCCCAGTGGCACATTCAGACAACATGTACAGATGGACAGGGGAGAACAAGAGGGTAGGGGAGAGGGAAGGGGAAAGGGAGGTGTCAGCGACGGTGCATCCTAAGGTCCCGCTCTGCCGTCAAATGGAGGCAGGCGGGGGTGTCCCAGAAGGAGCGCCGGTGCAGAAGCATCCAAGGGGACCAGAGGCCGTGGGCGCCCACATGAGGGCCTACGACAAGGGCCCTGGTCCGGCCGTGAATTGTCCCTTGAGTCTCTTAGGGAGGTCCGGTGGGGCCCCCGGGGCTTCAACTGCTTATAGCAGGAGCTCCAGAATGTCCTGGTGGGGTGCACCTTCGGGGCCAGCACCGATCTCGGCGATGATCGTCCTTCACTGATCCGGCCGGTTCCGGAAGCCCCGCGGATGGAAGCTGGTCTAGGCCTCCAATCCGCGGTCTGGGAGATGGTTCGGGCACCGCCCTTCCGCTTCCGGTGGCGTCTCCTCCTCTTACAGGAAACTCGCTGGTCGTTCATCAGGTCAGCGCTAGGCAGGAAGTCCTCCAGGGGCGGGACCTCCGGCTGCTGACTGCTTCCAGGTTGCGGTTCTTCTTGGGGCCTCAGCACATGTACTGGCTGGGCGTCTCCAAGGTCAACCGCCATGTTGGGCCTCGCTTCCTCGAGGATGCTCCCCCAGCTCTTCCCGGGGCGGCGTCGACGACGGTAAGCCTCTGGGGGTGGGGCCAGAACAGCCGAGACATCTAGTTCGCTGAGCACCGGGCCCAACAGCGTCGAGGGGCCCTCCGGGTCCAGTGACTGGTGTGCTAGGTCTCCGGATGTTTCAGGCGATTCTTCTGGAGGGGGTGGGTGGCCGGCCTGGGAGTCGACTTGAGCCACAGCTCGCCATGTCGTTTTAGGGGCATCGGCCTCCATTTCGGCCGGGTCATCTTCCCCTTCGGCGTTGGATTCTCTCCCGGCCTCATGGGACAACCCCAGGGCTTCACTAGGAGGGGAGGTTGAAGGGGGCTCTTCAGCCGGGGGAGGCCCCGCTTGGTCCATCACCGGAGTCCTAGTGGGAAAATCCCATGATTGGTCCCATAAGAAGTCCTGGTCTGTGGGGAGGGCTCGTGGAGGGTCCTCCAGGCTGGGGGTCCTGCTTCGGGTTGGGAGCTGCATTGTGGGGTCCCCATGCACTCCATCAGGCCACAGAATTTGGCCTTGAAGGCATTAAAGTGATCCATAAGCAGCATATTCCTCAAGCAGCTCAGCGTACACCCGGGGTCAAGCTGGTCCGTGGGGGGCCCTGGGCCGCTTGTCGCGGTCTCCGTGGAGAGAGCTGCTCCTTTGAGGCCTCGGGGGCTCGGAGGCCAGGGGCTTCCAGTCCGCTGGGTGTTCCGCCTTCGGGGGGGGTCAGTAGGGACGCTTTTCTACCCAACGGTCCTCTCCCGAGCATCCTCAGGAAACGAGCACCGGAGGCTGTCACCGGTCGGACGACCCATCCATCTTTGGCCCTTGTGGGCGTCCGTGGTGGCCCAGCTATCTTTCCCAGCCAAACTTGGCTGCCGGGAGTCTGTGGGTCTCCCAGGACGACCCCCTGGTTTTGGCGATCAATCGCCACCCCCCTAGAGAGGGAAAGGCGAAACCAGCCGGTCCTGTCCAAGAAATTAGTTAGGCTCTGCTGGAGCTCACCCGCAGGGAGCTCCACAGCAGCGGCCATCTTGGATATCAGCTCTCTCTGGCTCACATTACCCCAACATTTCAACACACATGTAAAATTGGGAAGGGGGGGGGGCGCGTATAGACATCGAAATAATAAATAAATAAATAATAAAAAAATTGATGTAACTTCTTTTGTGCAGCAAGTGGCTGCATGAGAACTACTGTTTACATCCATTGCTTTACATGTAAATGTATAGGAAGCCTTACTGCTTGTAGGCACTACTGTGTAACTTTCCAAATGAAGCACCTCAAGTTTAGGAGGGGAAAAAATCAAATGTATTTACTACTGACATTTCAGGGACTTTTCCATTGCTTTCAAGTGAGTTATTTCCAGAGCAGCATTGTTTCAAAAGCCCAGGCCGTTAGTCTGAAAGTTAAATAATTGCACGGTCATTAAATTTTATACAAAAACGGAATTGACTCTAAAAAAAAAGCAGCTGCGATGTTATCGTGATCGGAGCAAAAGCAAAGCCTTCATTCATCACGGCAAAGTCACATTGTTGAAGCACATAATTCACAATTACGATGCCTTTTTTTCTTCTTCTTCTTTGTCCCTGAATGATTAAGAAGAATGTGTTTTCGGACAAAGAGGTTTTAATCCAGCAAAGCAGATGGGAGTGTGCGGTAAGTAACACTTTTATCCAACCAGGACAGGCTTTTGGATACAGAAACTAGGGACACCCACCGCTGATCTCCCCCGACAGTCAAGACAGCCAAGGTTGCACCTTAACAACCCAGAATCGGACGCCATGACATTTGGAGTGTGGGGACGCACGTAGGACTATTTAAGTTCAGCACTCTTTGAGAAAGCATCCTTTGGGTCAACTGCATCGTCTTGGTTTGTTTCTCCTGCAGATAAACCAAAACCCACAATTTGTGAGCTTGGCTCTCCACCAAGGATTCTTCAAGAGGATACGCACCAACATGCAGCAAAAACAGGTAATTATTATCTATGGCAGTGTTTCCTGGGGCACACCACCAACCAAAATGACACTCTAACACAGTAATACAGATAGTTAATAGGTTTTTAAATCTATTTATACACTCAGTGTGAAACCTGGGCCTGTTTCGATGAACATAACATAGATATCCTGGCAGGAATGGCAGAAAGACACACACACACACACACACACACACAAAACATACTAATACTAACCCAAAATGACATAAAATGACACTCTAACACACTAATAGATATAGTTAATATGTTTTTAAATGTATTTATACACTCAGTGTGAAACCTGGGCCTGTTTCGATGAACACAACATAGACATCCTGGCAGGAATGGCGGAAAGACACAAACTTCCCACACAGAACTCTCATAACCAAGAGAAAATACTATAAGAGTTTGGTGGGCATTGACCTTGGGTTTTGGAGTTGTAGTTCACCTATATCCAGAGAGCACTGTGGACTCAAACAATGTTGGATCAGGACCAAACTTGGCACGAATACTCAATATGCCCAAATGTGAACACAGATGGAGTTTGGGGAAAATAGACCTTGACATTTGGGAGTTACAGTTTCTGGGATTTATAGTTAACACACAATCAAAGAGCATCCTGAACTCTTGCAACAATGGAATTGAACCAAACTTGGCATATTGAACTCTCATTACCAACAGAAAGTACTGAAAAGGTTTGCTTGGGAATTGACCTTGAGTTTGGAAGTTGTAGTTCACCTACACCCAGAGAGCACTGTGGACTCAAACAATGTTATGTTATGTTGTTGTTTGTTTTCTATCCAGAATCACAATGTTGGAAGGAGGCTCACCACTTTAAGGTCCCTAAAACAGGCATGGGAAAACTTCGGCCCGCTGGGTGCTTTGGACTTCAACTCCCACCATTCCTAACAGCCTGAGGCCCTTTCTTGCTTAAGTGGTTGAGGGGGGGGGGGGAAGGAAAAGGGCCATGGAGCATGTGCATGGGAGAGAGGCGAGAGCAGAAGAGACACCACAAGGCTGAGGTTAGAGCAGGACGACACCGAGAGAGCAAGAGAGAGAGAGAGAGCCAGGCCCAGAGCCGAGAGAAGATACCATTCGAAGTGTTGGAACTTAGCAGGGAGTGAGGCTTACTGCCTTTTGGGGGGTAATTTAGGAATTTGGCCATTTTTTCCCTGCAACCCTGTATTTTTGAGCTTGTTGTCTAAAAAATTTTCCGAATTTTTGGTTGGTAAACATACCTTGTAGGGTTTTCTGGGTATGTGGGCTGTTTTTGTGTGTCTGCCTTGTGTGGTTTCTTTGTCTAAAAGCCTGTCAGGACGACATGAAGGATTTTATATATATAGATACCCATCTCAAGTAATGTGTATCATAGTTAAACTTCATTCTCCTTGCATTTTACAGATCGCTGGATCTATGATGTAGCAAAGCAAGAAATACTCCTGGTATGGCCACAGGAGAGCGGCTTTGTGGATCTGACGCCGGCTCTTCAGGATGCAAAGTAAGCGGCTGGTCCAGAAACGTAAAAGAAATAACAAAAGTAAAATTGAGTACCTGGCGTAGCCATAAGATCGGGTTTGCTCACAAGAACCTGGAAGCCATTATAGGGGTTGCCATAGGCCCCTTCTACACTTATTTTATTTATTTATTTATTTATTATTTCGATTTATATACCCCTCTTCTCAAAAAGGCTCAGGGTGGTTCACAACAATGAATACACAACACAACGTAGTTAAAAACAGAATAAAAACAGATTAGGACCAGAATGGAAAGCACAACCTTAGAGATTAAACGCCTGGCGGAACAGGGTGGTCTTACGGGCCCCCCTGAAGGCCTGTAACTCCGTTATTGCTCGTGCCTTTGCCGGGAGGGCGTTCCACAGGGTACGCGCTACAACGGAAAAGGTGCGTTGCTGAGTCGATGACAATCGGCAAATCTTGAGTGATGGAACCTCCAATAGGTTTTGGTCCATGGACCGTAGTGGTCTCTGGGGAACGTGCAGGGAGAGGCGGTCCTTCAGGTACACTGGCCCCAGGCCATAAAAGGCCTTAAAGCAGTGTTTCTCAACCTGGGGGTCGGGACCCCTGGAGGGGTCGCGAGGGGGTGTCAGAGGGGTCATCAAAGACCATCAGAAAACACAGTATTTTCTTTTGGTCATGGGGGTTCTGTGTGAGAAATTTGGCCCAATTTTATCATTTGTGGGGTTCAGAATGCTCTTTGATTGTAGGTGAACTATAAATCCCAGAATCTACAACTCCCAAATATCAAGTCACTTTCCCCAAACTCCACCAGTGTTCATATTTGGGCATATTGAATCTTCTTGCCAAGTTTGATGTAAATCCATCATTAAACAATGCTCTCACAGTGCTCTCAGGATGTAGAACTACAACTCCAAAACTCAAGATCAATGTCTGCCAAACCCTTCCAGCATTTTTTTGTTGGTGATGGGAGTTCTGTGTGCCAAGTTTGGTTCAATTCCATCATTGTTGAAGTTCAGAATGCTCTTTGATTGTAGGTGAACTATAAATCCCAGCAACTAGAAGTCCCAAAGGACAAAATCAATGCCCCCCACCAGTATTCAAATGTGGGTGCATTGGGTATTTGTGCCAAATTTGGTCCAGTGAGTGAAAATACATCCGGCATATCAGATATTTACATTATTATTCATGACAGTGGCAAAATTAGTTATGAAGTAACGAAAATAATTTTATGGTTGGGGGGTCACCACAACATGAGGAACTGTATTAAGAGGTCACCGCATTAGGAAGATTGAGAACCACTGCCTTAAAGGTTAACACCAGCACTTTGAAGGCAATCCGGTGCTCGATGGGAAGCCAGTGCAAGCGCTGGAGGACTGGTGTGATGTGACATGTTAGTGTCACTCCAGCCAGCAGTCGAGCGAGCAGGCGTTTTGCACCATCTTCAGTTTCCGGATTACCGACAAAGGAAGGCCAATGTAAAGGGCGTTACAGTAGTCCAGTCTCGAGATGACTGTGGCCTGGATTACAGCGGCTAGGTCGGCACCGGGAAGGTGGCGCAGATGGAAAAACGCTGCTCTGCTCACGGTGGAGACCTGAGCCTCCATCGTCAGCAGAGGTTCCGGTTAGACCCCCAGGCTTTTAACCAGCGGCGATGGACTAACCGTCCATGATTGGCAGCCAGAGCTCCTCCCCCCCCCCCCGAAACGACCCAGCCACAGGACCTCCGTCTTCGATGTAGCCACCCAGTCACAGCTTCCAGGCACTGATGGAAATTATCGTGTACAGCAGGGTGCCCACACTTTCAGCATGCGAGCTACTTATAATAAATCTAAGACAGAAAGATCTACCTTGAGAGAAGCAGGGCGGATGCGGGGCCTGGTGCGGCTTGGCCCCCTCCGCCCCCCTGGCTGGAGCTCTACACAGCTTCTCCAGGGCAGAGGGTATGCCAAGCCAGTGATGGTTAGCTATGCCACCACTGGCTTGGCATACCCCCTCTGCCCTGGAGAAGCTGTAGTCCAGCTAAAGCTGGTAGGGGGGCGGGGCCTGGCGCTGCTTGGCTCCGCCCCTCCGCCCCTGGCTGGAGCTCTACCACAACTTCTACAGGGCAGAGGGGGTATGCAGGGGCGGTCTCACCTCTCCTGGGGGGGGTAGGTGAGCTTAATTTCTGCGCGCCCCCCATGGCTGCTGGACGCGGCAGCCCTCGCGGCGGTGTCACAGCGCATGCGCAGACGTGCATGACGCACGCCTGCGCATGCGCGGTGATGCCACACGCAGCTGCTTGGCGTCACGCACACCTGTGCATGCGCGGTGGCGTCACGCGCAGCTGCGCGAGTGCGTCACGCACGCCTGCGCATGCGCAGTGGCGTCAGCGCGGCTACATCGCCGCCTGCGCCGCCTGCGCTGCCGGCTGCATCACCGGCTGCACCGCCGGCGGGGAGCACTAGCTCCCGGGCAGGCGCGGCGGGGCGGCCAGCGTGGCGGCGCCCTCGCAGGCGGCGACGCCCCTCCCAGGACCGTTGCCCCTCGCGGCCGCTTGCATGGCGGAATGCCAAAGGCCGGCACTGGGGTATGCCAAGTCAGTGATGGCATAGCTAGCCACCACTGCCTTGGTAATACCCTCCTCTACCCTCCTCAAGGTTGCAGAAGCTGTGGTAGAGCTAATGCCGGTAAGGAGTGGGCGGGGCCTGGTGCGGCTTGGCTCCGCCCCTGGCTGGAGCTCTACCACAACTTTCTCCAGGGCAGAGGGGGTATGCCAAGTCAGTGATGGCATAGCTAGCCACCACTGCCTTGGTAATACCCTCCTCTACCCTCCTCAAGGTTGCAGAAGCTGTGGTAGAGCTAAAGCTGGTGAGGAGTGGGCGGGGCCTGGCGAGGCTTGGCTCCGCCCCCCTGGCTGGAGCTCTACCACAACTTCTCCAGGGCAGAGGGGGGTATGCCAAGTCAGTGATGGCATAGCTAGCCACCACTGGCTTGGTAATACCCTCCTCTACCCTCCTCAAGGTTGCAGAAGCTGTGGTAGAGCTAATGCCGGTGAGGAGGGGGGGCCTGCCGTGGCTTGGCTCCGCCCCTCTAGAGTGCCGCATCAGCTGGGATCGACTCCAGATGGCCTCAGGATCGACCAGTCGATCGCGATCAACGTCCTGAGCACCCCTGGTGTACAGAGTCCGGCAGGCCTTCCATCCTCAGCACCAGCTGGCTGTCATCAGCATACTGATGACACTCCAGACTGAAACTACACACCAGTTGAGCAAGTGGACGCACACTGCCATATAATTCAGATTATCAAAGCAGATAATCCCGATATTTTGCTTTGAATTTGATTATATGAGTCTACACTACCATATCATCCAATTCAAAGCAGATAATATGGATTTTATATGGCAGTATATAAGAGGCAGGCATGTAGCCGGGAGGGGGGGGGGGCTGGGGGCTGCCCCCCCCCAATTCTCAGGGTGGTCCGCGCTAAGGCCTTACTGGTACATAATTTAAACTGTTATGTTTATTCATAACATGATCTGATCACCAGGCTCAGTATATCCCATATGCATGGGGGTATTGGGATGACGATGCAAAGGTTTGCTAGGGTAGACCCTCTCTCACTCAGACTCAGCCCCCCCGAATCAAACTCAGCCCTCCCGAATCAAAATCCTGGCTACGGCCCTGACAAGAGGCAAAGGAAAAGAACAAAGGGAAAAGGAAAGAACAAGGTAGACATAATTCTCCAGACAAATATCCACTTCCCTGCCATAAAGTTAAAGAAAATGTAAACATGTCACATATTCATGCGCTCGAGACATGGTACAGATATACCTCTGGCAAAGAAGCTCCTTTTCAAAAATTCTCACTCTGCCTATTAATCTTCCATGTTTTCTTTTTCCTTGTGTCTCACTGGAAGTATTTTACTTTTAGCAGCTTTGGCATTGGGCTTGAGTTTTGGGCTTGAGTGCCACCAGTACGCCAATGACACTCAGCTTATTCTGAGAATGGAGGGCAGGCCTGGATCCGTCCCGATAATTTCCAGCGTTGCCTCGAAGCCGTCACTGGATGGCTGCGAGCCAGTAGGTTGAGGAGAATCCAGCGAAGACGGAGATCCTGTGGCTGGGCCGTCCGGGTGATGGGGATGTCCAGCTCCCGACCCTGGACGGTGTAGCGTTATGGCCATCGCCTTTTGTAAAGAGCTTGGGAGTTGATCTGGACTCCCAATTGACCATGGAGACCCAGGTCTCTGCGGTCAGCAAATCTGCTTTTTTCCATCTCAGACAGGCGAGGCGGCTGGCCCCCTATCTACCCCGGAACGACCTGGCCACAGTGATCCAAGCCATGGTCATCTCGAGACTGGACTACTGTAACACACTCTACGTTGGCCTTCCTCTGTCGGTGACCCGGAAGCTCAAGCTGGTGCAGAACACTGCCACCCGACTCCTGTCTGGTACGCCAGCTGGTAGTCACATAACACCCACCTTGCAGGATCTGCACTGGCTTCCAATTGAGCACCGGATCACCTTCAAAGTGTTGGTTCTTACCTTTAAGGCCTTGCACGGCCTGGGGCCAGCGTATCTGAGGGACCGCCTCTCCCCGTATTGCCCTTCAGCTATCTTCAGAATCCTATCCTGGTCACGTACGAATTGCAAAACAGAGGCCCCTTTCCAGATTGCCCTATATCCCAGGATCCGATCACAGATTATCTGATTATCCCAGATTATCTGGCAGGGGAGATTTATATAATCCAGTTCAGAGCAGATAATTTGGATCAGATCCTGGGACAGAGGCAGGGGCGGTCCTACAGGTAGGCCAAGTAAGCGGCCGCATAGGGCGCCATCTGGGAAGGGGGCACCATCCTGGCCGCATGGGGCGCCATCCTGGCCCTGCTGATGTTCCTCAGGCAGCGCCGCAGCTGCCTGCTTTTTGAGCCCCGGCCTTGTGCACTCCGGGCGCCAATTCTAGGCATGCGCGGAGGTTTTCGCGCAGGCGCAGTGCTCGGAGCTAAAGTTGAGCGCAGGAGCAACTGCACATGCGCCAAAACCTCCGCGCATGCCCAGTAGCTCCTTGCGCAGAAGCCTGTAAGCAAAGCACTCCCTATCGGGCAGGCAGGAGTGCTTCCCCTCTCCCTTTGTCTCCGCCCCGCGTGTTTGCAGGGAAGGAGAAAAAGAATCAGTGAAGGAAGTGTAAGTGAAGGAATGAATGAAGGGCTTTCCTCCTCCTCCTCTGTGACCTCTTCTCTCCCTCCTTCCTTTCTTCGGCTCTATTTCTGTCTAGACCTGAGGGGCCTGAGGCTATGAGGAGTTGTGGGAGTTGGAGTCCAAAACACCTAGAGGGAGGGAGGGCCCAAGTTTGCCCAGGCCGCGCTGCCTGTATTCGGCCTCATTTGAACATTTTGGCTGTTTTTCTATTTACATTTACATCGGGATCCTAATTTTGGACTTATGGGAGACTCCTATGGATTATGAGTCGGGTGATAGGTAATATATTCTGATTTTGATGCATTTACATTGCATTTCTTGTTGATTATTATACAGTTCTGCTTAATATTGTCATACAATATAATACAAATACAATATAACAATAGAATAATGATATATTTTATATCACATGTAATATTACAAACAATATTGCAGTATAGTGGTATTGTACAAAATAGTAATATATAATATTTTATTTTACTTTATTTTGGGTTATTTGAGTTTTATAGGAGTCATGAAAATATTTAGTAGAGGATAATTTTATTTAAATAAATTTTTTTTATTATTTTATAATAATCATATAATAGAATGTTACATTATACTAGCTGTACCCAGCACGCGTTGCTGTGCCCTATTTTGGAGATGCGAGGAAGTCTGAGTATGTAAGGGTTAGAGTTGTTGTTAGTTATGGTGTTGTTGGGGCCATGGCTGTGTCGTTGTGGGTTGTTCTGGTGGGTGGGATGTTGAAGTCCTGGGAGTTGTTGTTGTGTGGTGTTGCTGGCGTTCTGCATAGCTTGTGGATATACAATGTTTTTGTCTTTCCGTCTGCTGTGTTGATGTAGAGTGTTGATGCTTGTGTGGGTGGGGGTACTTTGGAAGTGAGTGGAGGTACTTGAAATCCCATTATCTATGGTGTGTCCTCCTCTGAACTGCAGTCGGATGGAGTGTGGGTCATGGGGGCATTGTGTGCCACGTTGGTCTTTATTGGTCTTGGTTCTGGGCCACAGTGGTCTGTGGAGAATGATGGGTTTTGAAGTAGTACAAATCCCATTATCCATGGAGGTACTTCAAGTCCCCGCAATCCATGGTCCGCCCCTCCTCCAAACTGTAGTAGAATGTAGCGTGGGTCATAGGGGCTCTGTGTGCCAAGGTAGGTTACTGTAAATTCAGGCCATACACAATGTCCCATGAGCTGAGGCCTAGTCAGGAACAGCAAGTTAATGAAGCCTTACTGTCAATTCAGGCCATACACAATGTCCAATGAGCTGAGGCGTAGTTGGGAGAATCAAGTTAATGAAGCCTTACTGTCAATTCAGAGCGTAAACAGCATTCCATTAAGTGAGGTCTAGTCAGGAAATTAAGTTAATGAAGCCTTACTGTCAATTTTGGGCGTAGTCTGTGATTTGTAGGGTGTAAATTTGCTGTGGAAGTGAATTGGGTGTTTGTGTTTGTGCCTCAGCCCTTTGCCTTATCCTCCTCTGACAGTTTATTATGGGTCGGAATGTTCATGTTGGCTGGCCACTACAGGAGTTATGCAAATCCGCCCTTTGGCAGCCAATCGTGTTGTCAGAATGTAGAGGCTAGGAGAGTCGTTGGCAGCCCCGGAGGATGCTGGGAAATGTAGGTTTTTACTCGTTGTTTTGGGGGCCTTTTAGGTTTTTGGGGGAGTTTCTTTGCTACAAACGTTGCCTTGCTTGAGGCCTATTTCTGTTGGCAAGTTTGGTGTTTCTGCGTTGTGTTGTTTCTCTGTTTGGGACGGTCGTTCCATGACGACTCTTCCTTTATATATATATAGATTATAATGTCAATATATTATAATATAATTATATTGTAATGTAGTATAATATAATTATGATATAATATAGTATGAGTATATACTATATTTTATATACATTGATACAATATAATACTACTAATGGTATTGTGATAATATAATTGTATATTTGTTTTACATGGGGGCAAAATAATGTTCTGGGGGTGCCAAAATAATGTTCGCTTACCATTTAGCGAGACTGACAGCAACCCGCAGGAGGGCGTTCTCCGTTATTGCGCCCACGCTATGGAACGCCCTCCCGGTGGAAACACGCGCTATCCAGGACTTGCTCCCCTTTAGACGGGCCTGCAAGACCTACCTTTTTCAGCAGGCTTTTAACCTATAGGTCTTGCCCGCGAGCAACCCACCATGCTTTTATCCGCCACCTGTTGTGTTGTATCCGTACACTAGTCTTTTAATCCATTATGTGATATTGTGTTTTAATCTGCCGTTGTTTTTAATTGCTACTGTGTTTTTTACTGTGTTTGTACGGCGCTTGTAGCCGCCTCCCAGCCCCCCGGGAGTGGCGGCATAGAGCCTAAGTAATAAATAATAATACATAAATAAAATAAATAAAATTACCTTAGACCGCCCCTGGACAGAGGGCAGTGTAGAAGGGACCAGAGAGAAATGGGGGAAAGAGGAGAAGCCAGCCCAACCAGCTTCACTCAGCATTGAAAACACGAATTTCTCTCCCACTGCTGCTTTCTTATGACCACTAGAGGGTGCTGGTGCACAAATGCTGCTTCCCGAATTCTTGTCTGCATCCTAGGATCTCATCACACTAGGCCAGTGTTTCCTAACCTTTGAGCCGCGGCACATTTTTTACATTGACAAAATCCTGGGGCACACCACCAACCAGAATGACACAAAATGGCACTCTAACACAGTCATACATATAGCTAATATGTTTATAAATGTATTTAAGAACATAAGAACATAAGAAGAGCCATGCTGAATCGGGCCTCAGCCCATCTAGTCCAGCATTCTGTGTCACACAGTGGCCCACTAGTTGTACACGGGGGATCTCTAGCAGAAAGGAGGGCAAAACCCTCGCCTGCTCCCGACCCCCCACAACCAGTACCGGGAAAATCCTGCCGGCCTCCATCAACACAGAGGTGGCCCTTGGATGTCCATTTCAGTAGCTACTGATTCCCTTGGTATCCATGAATCTGTCTAATCCTGCCTTGAAGCTGTCCAGGCTGACCGCTGTCACAACCTCCTCTGGAAGTGAGTTCCATAACCCAGTGACCCTCTGGGTGAAGAAATATTTCCCTTTATTAGTCCTAACTTTCCTACCTTTGAGCTTCAGAGAGTGCCCTCTAGTCCTAGTGTTGTGTGACAGAGAAAATATTTTTTCTTTATTCACCTTTTCTATCCCATGCATGATTTTATACACTTCGATCAAGTCACCTCTTAGACGCCGTCTTTCAAGGCTGAAAAGACCAAGGCGTTGCAACCTGGTTTCATAAGGGAGCCGCTCCATCCCTTTGATCATTCTTGTTGCCCTTTTCTGTACCTTTTCCAGTTCCGTTATATCCTTCTTAAGGTGCGGAGACCAGAATTGTACACAGTACTCCAAATATGGCCTCTCCATAGATTTGTAGAGAGGCAATACAACACTTGGCGACCTATTTTCGATTCCCTTCCTGATCATGCCAAGCATAGAATTTGCTTTTTTCACTGCTGCTGCGCACTGGGTTGACATCTTCATTGAGCTGTCCACCAAGACCCCAAGATCCCTTTCCTGGTTTGTCTCAGAAAGCTTTGATCCCATCAGTTGATAAGTGTATTTGGGGGTTCTTTGCCGATGTGCGTGACTTTACACTTGTTTAGGTTGAAATGCATTTGCCACTTTGTTGCCCATTCACTCAACCTCGAGAGATCTTTCTGGAGCTCTTTACAGTCAGTTTCATTTTTTAACTACCCTGAACAGTTTAGTGTCGTCTGCAAACTTTGCTACCAGAATTCACTCCTACATCCAGATCATTAATGAATAAATTAAAAAGTAACGGACCCAAAACTGAACTTTGGGTGCGCCACTTCTCACCCTCTTTCCACCCAGAAATGTCCGTTTATTACCACCCTTTGTTTCCTACAGTTTAGCCAGGTTCCAATCCACGACAAGACCTGTCCCATGGCTGAAGAGCTGTTTAGGAGCCTTTGGTGAGGACTTGGTCAAAAGCCTTTGAAAGTCAAGGTAAACAATATCGACTGGGTCCCCTTTCTCTATGTGTTTATTTACACCTCAAAGAATTCTAACAAGTTAGTAAGACATGATTTGCCTTTTGCAGAAACCATGTTGATTTTCCTTCAGC